>QAXH01004288.1:0-10142 GCA_004335635.1 Chloromonas sp. AAM2 | reverse complement strand
ATAGAGAGTTGCCCACGTATAGAGTTGCCCACGTATAGGCGGTATAGAGAGTTGCCCACGTATAGAGTTGCCCACGTATAGCCGGTATAGAGAGTTGCCCACGTATAGAGTTGCCCACGTATAGAGTTGCCCACGTTTAGGCGTTGGAGTAATCACCTGCTTCCTTTCTGCATCTGGTTAGTTGTTCATCAGCAATTGTGGTGTCCAGGCCATGTGTTAGAGATGGTGTTTGTGGTAAGGCGATCACTCACAACGTGACGCCAACCGGTTGTTGAGGATCAGACATGTGCCTGTCCATGTTATTGTGCAGGCTGCTTTGGCTGCTGAGCGCACGCGCAACTCGGGCCTGGCCTCCGATACCGCCGCCCTGACAGCCAGGCTGGGCTCCGCTGAGACCCAGGTCAAGAGCCTGCATGAGGAGGTCACAGACTGGCGCATGAGGTGGGATGGTAACGTATAGACCATATCTCATCCCGCAATAAATAATTCACTGTTGGTGGGTGCGGGCTCCAAAACCCATTTTTGGCCTTTTGCGGGAAGTTTGCAGGGAATTTTAATAAATATTGTCGACGCTGCGGGAAATACAACGCCCTGTCTTGTGGCGTTGCAGGAAGTCACATCGCAAAAACGACGATTATTGCATTGGAATGAGTAGCTGTGTAGCTCCTAGCAGTGTTATTACATGAATTACATGCAATCAGTTTGACAGCCATTCACATAGCCTTTCAGGTCAACAACAGCGGCTGTGGGAACGCTGCGCGGTATTATCTTGATGTCTGGCTGTGTCTGCGGGATGCCTGCGTGAAAATCAATTAATGTTCGGGTGCGGGACCTGCGGGATCATTTTTACTAAATGTCATTTCGCCCCCTCTGGGATGAGATATGGTCTATACGGTATGCATGGGGCAGCATGGGTGTGGGAAGGTGTGAGACACAGCATGGCAGGTCACAGACCGGCGCATGGGGCAATCCTGCATGAGGAGGGCACAGACTGGCGCATGAGGTGGGAGGGTATGAGGTCGGATGGCGTGGATTTGTGTGTGAAAAGGGCCACGAGGCTCGTTTGCGCTCCGGTGTGGGTGTCAATGTTCGCATTCTCTATTAATGGGGCGAGATATGCGAGGCCTGCATATGAAGGGCGCACAGTCTTGAGCATTGTCAACACCATTGCTGGTTGGACCCTTGGTGAGGCTTTGCCAGCACATCGGGGTGTGCACCGTGTGCGCCATAGCTTCATGCCTGTGAACGGGAGCCATGAGCATGCATCTGCCATACCTCGTGTGTCAGTGTAGCAAGTGCGTCTCATCCGTTGCATGCGCGCGTGTTTAAGGTGCATGTCTGTCGGTGTGCGTACTGTACAGTAAGCCTACTAAACACACCACCTTTTTTTATCCCGCTGCGTGCGTGTGTTTAGGTACAACTCCGCGGTTGAGGAGAAGGTGCGCGTGATGCGTGAGCGGGACGAGGCGCGGGACGAGGCGTCATCGTACCATGCGGAGCGCGACGTGGCGGCAAGGGAGCGGAACACGGTGAGTTGGGGTGGTGGTTGTCGGTGATGGTGTTGCATTACTTTCTGGGAGGGTCTGCCCAGCGGAGAAACGATGGGAAAACAAGCATCACGACTTCTCCAGGAAGAGGGTGGGCTGGTGACATTCACGCCTATGCAAGACTGCATGAGATCACACACACACACACACACACACACACATGTTGGTGGGCTACGTAGAACCTCTTATGCTGGCGGGCAGTGTCAGTGTCAGTGTCAAACGCAAGGAATGGCAAGACTTGTTGGGCAGGGCGGAGGGAGACGGCCGTGCACCCAAGAACATTGACGCACAGGCCAAGGAGTTTACAAGCTTCGAGTCAGTTGGCTGTCGCTGTCATGACCTGATTTCATGGCGTGTGTTGCCTGCAGGTTGCCATGCGCTTGGATGAGCTGCAGCGCCGCATGGAGGCGGAAGAGCGATACAAGAGCGACATGCAGGTGCGTTTTTTGATAAGCAAAAGGCTACCGTGACTCTGTGTATGGCATGTTATCTGGAGGTCGAGGTTATGCGCAGATCGCACGCAAGTGTGCTTTCATTGGATCTGCGACATTTCTTCTGCTCGTTTGATTGAGAACAGAGGACAAGTTAGCAGGAGTACAATGTACACCCGTGGTCGCACTTGGATTTCTGCATGCTTAACGAAGGGCTTCAGACGTAGGCATATGTGTCTTTCTTGCTTGCCTTCAGTCTCGCCTGGACGCGATGATCACCGAGGCTCAGCAGGCTCGTGCCGAGGCGCTGGCGATGCGCGAGAACGGCTCAAAGGGTGCCTCGCGTCTCGCGCACGTGCTAGCCTCGACAGCGCCATCGGACAGTGCGACGCTGTCGGACACGTTCTCGAAGATGAGCATACAGGTGCGAATGAAACAGCCAGTGCTGACAGTGGGGCTGACACTGTTAATCGCGTTTGAAGGCCTGACACTGCTGAACTTGATGGTAAAGAATCTTACTCTGCCATAGCTTCAATCCTCGAGCCATCGCTCCTCGACCCCAGTCTTCTTTTTGAGTCATGCTTTCACTTTGTGCGTTTACTCTGTGTTCTCAATCTGCCCTGGCGTTGCAGGAAATCCGCGATTCCTTGACCATGTCAGGGCACGAGGGGGCTGTGTGGGAGCTGGCCAACCGTCGGCCGCCTCCCAAGCGCGCAGATTGGCTGGACCTCGCCAACCGATGCAACACTGCGTCCGCATAACTTGCTGCACTTCGTCTTATGCGACGCGCTCCTTTCACCCCGCCTCCTTTGTTACTTTATACCGCGGCTTTCCAACTGGGACGCCTCTGGCCTTGGAACGCTCAATGCGTTCAATTCATCCTGTTTTGCGTGCTAGGCCTGGATGTAGTGCTTGAACAAATTCTGGCAAGAGAATACAGCAGTGGACCTGTGCCATACCTTTTGTAACATGTGCCGCTATTGATTACATCATTAAGTGGTAACAACAAGCAGCTGGTCCAGTCGTAATGTCATTAATTCATCCCTTCAGTTGTGTTCGAAACTTGCTGCATGTCATAGTCGCTTTGCTCGTTTTGTTGTCTTGTTCAGGGTAGATCAGGGCGGTGCCCAGCCCGTTCAATGCCCTGTGACTGCTTCCCTGCTGTTAACAAGTTAGCCTCATGTTCATGGCCACTTGCCGAAGGGTAAAGGCAGGACAACGCAGTTGTTGTAGGAATGCCAAGGTTCAGATGGTCAGCAACTGGCATGGTGGCAATGCAGCAATGTGGCCCCCCCCTGATGCAATCAATTCATGTAGTGTTGCAAGCTCAACGGGTGCTCCGGAAATGACCTCGCACACATGCAATTAGGCCACGGCCTGAAGAACAGCTGGAGGCACAAAGCTAAGCTTCGCCCTCACTTATCATCAACATTACACGGTAGTCGCAGATTTGCCCAAAGCATCGTAGCAGTTCTACAAACCTGCAAATGATAGCTGGTAACTCTCAGTCTGAAGTGAACAAAAGTAAACCAAGAGGGGGAAAAAGTGTCATAGTAACAGCAAACCCATTGCTCTCACATCTGCCTCCTGCGTGATGGCTTATCGTAGGCCGTGAGGCACATGTCCGCCACGTCGTTAGCGTTCGCCACCCCTTTGGTCATGGTGGCCAGCAGCACACTCAGCAGTGCATCATTGTACTCCTGCATGGGGAGACAGGAGGATACATGTGTAACTGAACCGGCTTAGATTTCAACGCTTCGGACTTTCCTCATTTCGCCTTTGGTGACAAACCTTCGGCCTGACAACGTGACAAGCAGAGCATGACTCATGTGTGAAACCAGATACTCACGTGCATTGAGTGCATGAGCATAATCAAGAGTAGTCAGAACGCCCTTGTCCTCCAGCATGGGTGACTAACACTGACGCGTGACTAACGCTGAACATTTGCAGGCTAGCAGTCCCATGCCCATGTCTGAACCTCCCATGCGCATGCAGGAACGTCTCATGCGCATGCCTGAACCGCCCATGCGCATGCCTGAACCTCCCATGCGCATGCTCTCACCGTGAGGTAGTCTGCATGGAACTGCGGGTGCTCCAGGGCCGGCAGCGCGCTGACCAGCGAGGAACACCGGCGCAACAGGGCGGGCTCGGCGGGGATCTCACCTGAAGAGCGCACACGCAAGAGAATCAGAACAATCTGCCGTACACGTACACGCACTTTGTCTGATCTGGAACAGTTGACCAGGAGATTGTGCTGCACAGTTGTGTGGACCGGTGCAGGAATGTGAAGGCATGTCCGGTCTAGGAGGAGCAAGGGGGAGGGGTGCCTTCTGGACCCTATTTGCGAATCCCCACAAATCGACCTTTCCGAAACATAATTTGCAACTTCTGGTCAAAGGCTGGTCAACTGTAGCAGCTTGAGGATTACAAAATCTCAGGAAAAGCTCACAGGCCATATGATGATCATGTGATGATGACAGGCCTGGCTACGAGGCTAGCTGCCAATCGAGAGCTTCAAAATGATACCCCATATTGTCAGGGTTCTGAGCGTTACATGGGCGGTTATGACGGTTCAAAGAAAGCCGGTCGTCAAAAAGCTTCTTTTAGCCTGGGGGCCAACCCAACTTAGACCGGCCGTATCTTCTTGCCTGCCGATCAGATCAGAGCGCTCTCTTTGGATTCTCTACCAGAGCGCTGAGCAAAGGACCAGCTGGCATGATCTCAAGGAATTGCTTGCTCTACTTGACCTAGTTGATTGTTGGGGGTTACAAAGTGACAGGGTGCCTTACCCCCGCCTTCCCATCCTTGTCAGGAGTACAAATAATTACGTTGAATAAGTTGCGTCCATGACACAAGATCGGACGCAAATCAGAATCACTTTGTCCTGCACGTGAAAGCAGAGCGAGTCCCTGACAGTGCCTTACCCGACTGCATCTTTGCCATGAGGTTGGCCACGAGCCGCACCCGCTGGCTCAACATTTTGATGGCCGAATGCAGGCCCGAGTAGTGACTGGTCAGCTGCTCGCTGCCGCTGGCCTTGCCGCTGGCTGTTATCTTTGCCACCTGGTCCACGCCAATGCGCTCCGCATCAGAGGTCTGCACGTGAAGCACGTGGGTTAACAAACGCACGTGCCATGTGATTAAAAACCGCTGAGTAGTGAGTGGCATGTGCAATCCCGCTGCATGCAAAGCTGGCAAGCATCTAGGCTTGAACAAGAGTTTGGCTGGCGATTCTGCATGTAGTCGGCCACGTGGCGGGTCTGCCCTCATGCCCTGATGTGCCATCTGGTCCCAGTCACACGCCCGGTGGCGTGGCCAGCACCCCGCCTGCCTTCGTTTCCCCGCAGTAGGTTTCTTGCACTCGGCCGCTTGCAAACTCTACCTCTAGTACTTGATGAGTGTTTGATGGAGAACGATGAACGATGTTAGTGAGTTGTTCTGGCAGAATGTGATTGTGCGCATGATGGCGCTAGAAACACGGTTCCGTTGCTTGACCTCGAACATGCAGGACAAGTGACGACAAGCCACGATACAGAGACACGCGTGTCTAGGTGCCGGCCTGCACAGCCCTCACCTCAACGGAGTAGGCTGCCCGGACAAAGATGGTGGTGGCTACGTCATCAACCACGTGCAATTCTGCAACAGCAGAGACGTGCAAGTCACACCCAATGGATGTTTAAGACAGCAAAGTTGGTTGCATGCTGGCAAGGTTGGCGCCTGCCAAAAGGCTGTGCCGTGCACAGCATCGTGTGTGGGCATGTCGTGCATGCGAGGCTTGCTGTTGCCAGTGCATGGGCTGCCGATCAACCGCACAGCTGAGTGATCAAACCCCGTGCTGAAGACCCATCATCACCAACATTACATCGCATTCGCAGCATTTCTTGTACTTTGAACTTCAGCAGATGAGCCAACAGTGCTGCAGCTGCAACACCCTTTCCGAACATCCCTCCGCTCATCCATGACCCACAACTCGTGACTTGCCTGTTTCGTCCAGTGCCCCGCCTACCTGAACCCGAGCCCTGATTGCACACCCACCCAACTTGTCGTGCTTGTCACAGCGGCCAAAACACCCTACCCTGAGCAGCCCTGACCTACCTGTGACGTATGGAGCCATCGGCAGGTCCTTGCATGCGTATTCAACACTAATCCTAAGCTAACGTTAAAACTAAGACTAACCTGTTTCGTACAGGGCCACTGGCAGGTCCTTGCGTGCATGGTCTATGGTAGGGTCCAGCAGCATGAGCACTGGGCTCTCGTTGATAGAGGAAACCTGCAAAGGCATCAAACATGCATCACACATGTCAGACCTGCGCAGGCGTCACACTTCTATCACATGCATCACACCTCATTTCCAACTGATCGGCATGCCATCCAAGTAGTGCTCTATAGCACGAAACCAGCACAGGTAGATTGTGTTGTGACTGCACGTTTGTCTTAAGAGCATGCACAAGCGCAGGCGGGTGGAGAATTGGCTTGGATGGAGATATCAACAACAACAGCCTTCAACTCGTAGTCATTGAATCTAATGTCATCGGCGCACCGTATTGCTAATAGCCATCAAATCGGGCTGAAGGTCAGACCCTGTAGCATACCACCCGACGACGTCCAGACGAGAAAACGTCTGCTTATCTGCATGTGCAGCAAATCCACAACAAACCACCCGCTGTACGTCATGCAGAAAGTCATGTTGACATATGCAACGGAGCTCAGAGGCTGCTACGTAACAGCACGGACAGACGGCCTGGCTGCATGCTGCAGTGACTCTCCACGTGGCTGCAGTTCTTCAGGCTTGGCTGCTACTGTACCCCAAAGGATACAGCAAGTAGCATGGTGATGACTGCATCAGCTTGAACATCACTGGGTTGCAGGCGGGAGGCGTGCATGGTGATTCAATCGCCAAGGATGATCGCCTTGAATGATCAGCTCCTTCACCATTGGATTTCAGCAAGATGTTATTCTTGCCGTTTTTATCAGACACTTGATCAGCTGCTTCACCGTTGGATTTCAGCAGTTGTGTCAAGTGTCATATAGAAACGCCAATTCTGTCCCCGATGTGCCGCATGCTGGCCCCTTGCCAGCCCGGATACGTGGTGCAGCCTGATGTAACCTCTGCTATACACGCTGCTCCCTATTGTCCTATGTTGCCTCCATGTTCCGCATGTGCTGTCAACACCATGTTGCCCAGCCACCCCAATGTGCTTACATTGTTCTTGTTTGTGGACCAAGAACGGCATGTCCACTTGAACAATGCCTTGTGCGTCCCGTTCGTACTTTATTTCAAACGAGTTGCTGATGTCTACTGTCCGGCCCACTTGGCTACCCAACAAGATACCAAACACTTGCGCCGTGGGGTCGCCTGAGTTCGCACGCGTGCGTGTGCTGTGATCGCTGACGTTGATGAGCACCAGCTGCGAGCACGAGTAGCAGCCACGGCAGTGCATGTTGCCATTCGCAGGTTTGTTCCTTGATGTCGCCAACTAGGGTTGTGATCTGCCAAGGTGCTGAGCTGTGCGCGCACCGGGTGAAGCTTGAATTCCAAACCCGATGAGCTGGCCTTGTTTTCATCCGTCTGCATGGCTGCCGCTCCCTGGTTCGCAGCCATGCTGTAGGGGTGTTTGATTGCCTCCAGCGGTGCACAATTGGCTGCAATCCTGCTGCGACTGTTGTTTGATCGGTCTGTTGCACCGTATGCTTTGCCGTGTTCTGTTTATGCATCCACACCTGAGGTGCCTTACACCACCTTAATACAAAGTCACACATAATTTGCCACCTGTGGACGTCCAGGAAACCAGGCATGTCCAAGCTAAGCCAGAGCTCCCGCGGCTTGCAGGGCAAATTCACATAAGAAGATCAAGCAGCATTGCAGAGTTTGACCCGCCGAGCTTCACGCAGTATTCATGCCAGTCTACATAGCTTCTTTCTTTCTCGGCAGCACCTTCTTGGTAGCAGCGCTACACCCTGTGGCTCTCTTGGCATAAGGAATATCAAGCGCATTGTGTTGTTCTTGAAACCAAACCCCGTGTCGTAACGCAACTCTACTCCATTGCTGGGCTCCCGTCCTCTGGCTGCAAATTAACGACCGGCCACCGCACGGCTCTGCATCACGGATTGTTTGCCAACGCCCGTGTCAAGCACACTGCGTTCTGCACATCATCCGACTGCACGTTTAGAGCAGTTATCTAAAAATAACGAACTGCGGTGACGCAACTCGTTGCTTCTGAATATTTGAGCAACCGCCCAATGCACTGCTACAAATTGAACACTTCGCGAAGCAAATGCACCCCTGGGCAATAGCAAGGCACTTGTCTCTCTAACGTCATGCGGACTAATCCCCTGGAACCTTCTTGATTTCATCGCTTTACATCTACCCAAACACATTTGATTACACTGTATTCCAAGATGATGCGCAACGCTACTTGCAACCCCGGGTCTCGGCTCGCCTCAAACCCTACTTGCTCCCTCAGGCGAACTTCAGCATGCAGGCCAACCAGACAGCGCAGGATTGCTTGCCAAGGAGCAGCCAAAGAGCCAGACGCAGCAGACATGAGCCGTCTCCTCTCCAAGTACTCAGATACAGGCGCTGTAGCCAAACCAGAAGGTAGGTGGTGGCACAGAGTAATGATGGTCGTATGCAAAGCAGAGCCATATACAGATGCACAGCAGAGCCATATGCAGATGCAAAGCAGAGCCATGTGCTCAGAGAATCTAACTGCAGGCCATCTACTGATGCTGTGCCGGAACACTTCTTCGTACACTAATTCCGCCCGCACCTTCGAAGCCATTCCACGGAGTATTCCCAAGCCCTCATCACAAACCCAGTCGCACAAACACACACCTCGCAAGCCCACAGAACCGTAGCTATTCCCACCGCATCAGCATGCATTTCTCTGGCGTCACCCAATCTGAGCAGGCAACACAAGAGTCCATCTGGCACACGCTGCCACAGTGTTCCGACTCTCCAATGCACAAACCACGCCACGCCACACAAACACCACAGGCGCTTGGCCTGGACTACTTACTTCTATCTCTAGCTGTTTACAGTCAAGTTGTCCCAGGATGGGGAACGAGCCCTTGCCTATCCTGAGCAACAAAACAAAGCAGAAGGAGTCAAGCAAACAAAGCAGGAATGGCGGGCTGATCTTTGGTCGAGCAAAACATCACGGCCTGAAGAAATGCAGGAAGACACCTGTGTACATTACGGCCCGAAGGAATGCAGAAAACAAATCCAACTGTATGTCTGTGTTCCATGCTGAAGAGGGATAGCCTAAAGTCTTAGAGGTGACGCGAGAGATGACACGTAGGAGTCAATGACTGGCTGTAGCAACAGTAGACAGACTACTTATAGTAACGGAAAGTACGGTGGCAGGATGCCACTGCCGGTAACGACAACTACACAATACACGAAGTCATACTACGAACACAGAACGAGCGCAGATGCAATACCAACTTTTTCTGACCATCAGGTTTCGAAATTCGCTGAACAATACGGTACATAGTAACGGTGACAAAATCCCGTTACACCTGCAGGTGGCACTGCCCCGCCCGCCCCCAAGGCGCCCCCTAAGCCCAAGGCTCCCGCACCCTCCACTGAGGTGGACGCATCATCACAGTCCCTCCTGCGGTGCAGCACTGGTGCGTGTCCGATTGGAACCGGAGCCTGCTTTGTGCTTGATGCGTTGGCGCTCTGCGTGGTTCGGGTACTGTAGGTAGGAACTCATGCCATGCATGGGCATCTGTCAATACTGTGCAAAACTAGATTGCAAGTACACCCATTTGCGTAAATTCGACCCAGTTTGCGGATTGGAACCAGTAATAGATGAGTTGTCCAGGCTAAGAAAAGAAGGAGAACTTCAGCCTCTCGTGGCGCGTGTGAAGTCGCAGTGCTTTGATTTCGGTGTGCTTTGCTCTTTGCGCCTTGAGTTGCCTTGTGTTGCTCAGGGTTGGTTGGGACGGTATCCAGCCTCCTCGCTTGCATGGCTTGCTAGCGTCTGCGCTCAGTGCATGTGGCCCACCCGATGTAATCACATGCCTGGCTGGCAACCGTGCCGCTGAGTTTGCTCAAGTGCGTAGTTTAATTGCTTATCAACCTGTTGCGTCATACTGCAGGTCTGGGGTTGCTGTTGGCCGTCAACTTTGGCGTATACGCCATGGCGGTGTGGGGCGG
>QAXH01004287.1:360-10654 GCA_004335635.1 Chloromonas sp. AAM2 | reverse complement strand
GGGCGGGGCCGGGCTGGGTGGAGGTGGTGACATGGCCGCCAGGCAGACACCGCAGCACTTGTGGTTTGGTCCTTCCATCATCGTGTAGACAATGGTCATGTCGTGGTTAGAGCTCAGCTCCTCAAGGGTGTTGCACATCCGGGTGCTCAGGATGATGTCCAGAGTTCCACCATCGACCTGTTGCCTGTTGAGATCCATGTTCACGACCCGCAGCAAACCCTGTGCAGCACACAAACAGCACTGCCATGGTCACAAGCATATATTGTGGCAAGATGCACCAACTCAACGACATAAGCTGCACCCTGATCGCCACCATGATATGTATTGCTCTCAATGCACATGACTGTTTGTACGCTTTCTCCACTCATTTGGGTTTACTGGGTGTTCTGCAATGGTAACTGTGGCTGAATTTGCATCAATGTTGCAGCTGGGCCCAGTGATTGCCTGGCACATTCCATGTGGAGCGTGTTGATGTCACATGGCCTGTGTATTGTATGTCGTGTTCTGGATGAACAGACAAGCATAGAATGGTCACAAAGCGATCAATGCTTATGGTCGTCTTCTGGAGGCAGATTGAAACCGTTCTTCCATCACATGCCAAGTGCAACAAATGCAGGTATGCGTGAGTGCAGCAGCCTTTCTACTACATGTGAACTGCCTAATCTGGCGGCATCTTTGCATCGTACATGCACAATAGCAGGCTTGTCAGCCAACTAGGTACGCGGACTGAAAAGGCGTGTCAACCCAGGGCTTCACCCAAAGCCTTACATCTCTGTACTGGGTGTCAAAGTAGTACTGGCGAGGCATGCCGTTGACTTGCACGCCGCGAATGGCCGCAGAACACGCCTTGTCTGCAAGCACAAGAACATGAGAGGGAAAGTGGCATCATGCGTACGTATAGTGCCAGTGCATAGCATAGAAAGAAGACGACTGACGACTGGACTGCCATGCATGGGCCACATGCGCAGGCATGAAACGCAATCACAGACTATGAGATATTGAGTCAGTTACACGAAGTGCTGACAGGCCAAAGGACCAGTAAATCTGGCTCAGCCACGTGTTGATGTGCAGATCGCATGCCGTACTTACCTACTCCCAGTTGGATTTTGTGTACGTTGGCTGAGACTGCGGCATAGCAAGGGCTGTTGACCCAGCCGCCAGGCACCTGCAGCAGAATGCATGGCAGCAGAGCCATGTTTTGGGGCGGTCTTGCCAACAGAACACTGGCCCATGCAGCATGGCATCTGACAGCTGCCATGCTGGGATGCATGCAAGTCAACCAACTGCATGCATGAAGCACCCACCCAGTACATCCTGAATCTCAGAACGACGCCTGTAGGTCCAGGGATACGCCCCTCATATTGCATGCGGTAAGGGCTGGTCAAGCACTGGTATGTGTCGCATGCGCAGTATGGAAAATTTTGCAACGCAGCGAAGTCCACAGGTGGCGGTGCGTCTGGACTTGGCGCGACAGCTACATCCTGGGACATCACAACTGCGAGAAGGGGACGGGCAAGTAGGTTCGCGGTTTGCACATTGCGACAGCCGTTGCTGACTTAACACTGCAAACTCAAATCAGGCTAACCCACCTGGTGATGCTAACAAGAAGAGGCAGGCCATTAGCAACCCGCGCTTTAAGCGCTGGCTGCCTCGCCCCATCATCTCCCTCTGCTGAACTACGTTCAAATGCGCAGCCAGCACGGCCAAGCACACAACGCTGCCTTGGTGTCCACGATTGTATCCTTGAGCTCCTATCCACTAGTAGCGTGTGTTCAGTGCAGCCGCTGGTCAGCTGGCTCCTGGGCTGAGGTGAGGTTGTCACACAACTCTGACAACGCGCCGCTGCCCGGCACTGCTTAGGGAACTAAAAGCAATGTCGATAGGTCAATGGAGAAGTAATGGGTGCTGGCTGACAAGAAGCGTCAAGCTTTCTCGCCTCGCATGCGCAACCGACAGGACGGTTTCTGCCCTGGACAGGCACTTTTCCGAGTTCAATGTCGTGCTGCTTGTCGGCACGCCACGAGCGCACGAGCACTAGCTGTAGAAGGCCCTGAAACTCGACGCAATATGGCCGCTCCAACGTTGCGTATTGAAAACGGGTTCCAACTCCAAATGCTGCTGCTGGCACACACACCAAGCCCTAGCTATGAGTTCAGGTGGCACATCATGCAAAGGCACGGGTGACCGATACTCGCAATTCAGGCTGTGGCCAGTGACTTAGGAATTGAGAGGATTTCTCTGCCAACACCTCCAGAGCATCCACCGGTTGCTTGTACGATGCGCAGCAAGACCCTGACAAGCAAGAAGCTGCTAGCAAACTTGGCGCTGAAGCTAGATACATGAGGGGCCAGGTGTTCAATCTGTCAAAGCTGCTGTTCACTCCTCAGGCACTGATGCACTAAAGAACCCCGTGCTACTGCAAATGGCCGCACAATTCAATCCGGTGGCACGCACACGGGGTACTGAGAGGGCTTGTTGAAACATGTACTGACCATAGCGTGAAAGCCACGGTGGGCTGCTCTCTTCCGCATGCTGTGACCTGCTGCTGATGGGAGCAGGCCTGTAGTACGCATTGGACTGCATGCATGCATTCTGCTGGCTTCGCTAATCACACACATCGATGGGCATGCATCTGAGATGCTGCCTTTCAACGGGAAGACAGCAGGTGACTTTTCGTTGACTGGTGAGCCCTTGGCCATCTGCAAGAATAACTTGCATCTGCGGATGCGTTCTCTGCATTCGCTGCCATGCGAACCTGCATGGAAGGAGCTGAGCTGGGTTACACGCCCTGACTGCAACCGTCCCTGCTGTGACAGTCAGTGCCGCAAGGACAGTCTGGCGTGTTCAGCTTATGCTGAGTCCGGTTGCGCTTCAGGGATACTCATCCGTTGGGGACTTTGCCCTCCACCATTCTTGCTCGGCATACCAATTTCTAGGTTCCCTTCATGCGTCAGATTTTAATCTGCGCCTTTGATGTCGCTCAGGGCAGGCCAGGGCGGTATCCATCGTCGTGTCTCGGTGCAAGTTGACATGCCTGCTGTGTGTGTCTCTGGCTTGCTGACTTACTCATCGTGGTGATGGCATTGCGCAAGAGCAAGCTACAGAGAGCTTGAGACGCCTTGTATTCGTTTTGCGCTGTTACAACCGGATTGCTTCATCCCATAGCACTTCAGAAATGGCAAAGACACATGGCCTGTGCTTATGGACATATAGAGCTGCGGACTAGCCAAGACAACAGTGACTGAACTTGCCGTGCGCATTGTCTTTCAGCTGACCAGGCACAGCCCTTGAAGGCAAACAAACCATCTGACTCGCAGGCACATCCATGTTAATGGCGCACTCTCCACACAGATCCTCGTGCACGAAAGCTGATTACGGCAAGATCGCGTGCGGCACATGGATCGGCACTGAAGTGTCCTCCACCACTTTCAGCTCAGGCTTAGTAGCAATGCACATGAACAATGCGGGCCTAAAAGTCATGTGGGGTAGGTACCTGCAACTGGTTCTTAATAAGGCCATGTTCACCACCTTCAGCTCAGGCCAAGTAACAGTGCGGATAAACAATGCGAGCGCAAAAGTCACCAAATAAAAAGGATGTTTGCCAGTTCTGGGACAGTTCCTGTGAGTGACTCTGGCTGAGTCCTGCGAGAGGCGGATCTCTTGACAGGGCGAAGTGAATGTGCGAGTGACTATCAATCACCAATATTCATCACATTCCACGAGTCGATCTCTTTCTTATCAACGCACAGCCGTCGGTCCCAGAACTGACACCATATCGTGTACCAACATTGTGCTGTTCAGTCCGTTGTGGACACGCAAAGGCTACAGTGATGACTCACTCAGTGTGAGTGCAGCATAAATCGCCACTTCCAGTCAGAGAGACATGAACAGTCACCACATGTACCCGTCAAATTGTCCCAGAACTGGCAAACAGTTCCCCTGGGGGAGGTAACTGCAGGTGTTTTCAAATCACGCGCCGAGGCGAGCTTTTGAATGCGTCACCCTTGCACTTGGGCAGCGGCTGCCAGCTGTGGCCGCCTGCTCTGGATGGCCTTGAGTGTGATCGTAAGGCTCATCATGGCATCCACCCCAACCAGCTCCACGCGGTCGGCATAGACGTCCATGCGCCCTGCATGCCGTGCATGTGAACCATGTGAGCAATCTCCAGCTTACCCATCACGAAGCGACATCCGGGCGTGAACATGTGCATGCAGCACATAAGGTTTACTGTCTGCAATGCTGCACGCGTGCACGAGGCGAGTCACATCCTGGCGCATGACGTCACACAGTAAACTAGCTTTGGCTGCACAAAGTTTGTTGTGCTGTGCCAGCAAAGGGCAGGAGGGAACACCCATGTAGCCATGCCTAGCCTTGCACGTCACCGCAGCCTTGGAAAGCCCGTCCTCACCATAGCAGTCTCTCCCGGGTGGTGTCTCCAGTACCGCAGGCAGCACTATGTGGTGTATGCCGGACTGCATGGTGGGCACACGAGCACAAAGCGGGTTGATACAAGGGTGCAGAGAGAGAGGCCACGTGCTGTACCAGCCCATGTGACCAGTACCGCCACGCCACCAGCCTTGCTGAAATGTACATTGAGTAAGAGCACTTGCAGCACCATCCTGCAAAGTCAAGTGTGTGTGCAAGCGTTTGCATGCAGGTTGTCCCAAAAAGGAAGTCTGGGACAATTCCTGTGTGACTCCCCATTCTGATGCGTTTGTTTGAGTGCAGCCAGTCCCAAATCTCATGCACTTGGGCCACCCATAAAGCTGTGCGCAATGTGAACATCAGCGCGGCTCGAGAGACTGCAGGCTGTCTCTGCATGAAGGCTGGTGTACTGAACTGATTCTTCTCTTGTTCGTGCATTGTCATCAACGGCAAGCAACATGACCAGGAAATAGCCGTGCTCATGCAGTCATGCGCCTGTTTGAAGACGACGCGCGGCAAGGCTGGCCAACATTGACCCCCCCAGTGCCGGGAACACCGGTGGGAGCAGGACCCTGAATCAAGCACGCCTGATCAACGGTTTGGCTCTGCACCGGCCGACATGACATCACACCAAGCCCTAGAAGAAGCCACAGAGCCTTCATCAAGCAGCCTCAACACAAAGCCGCACAGGTAGTCCGAGTGCAGGCCACACACACCATCCCTCGAGTGCTTGAGATGCAGGTGAGAGCATGACCTTAAGTCAACCCGTACACCACTTACTGACGTCCAGGCTCAGCGCAGCTCGTTCAGCACGTAACCATGTCACCCGAAGCGTTGTTTTTGACACTTTTCTTGGAGGTACATTCCTGACTCAAGTCATGGCCAAGCGACACATGCTTTATGGCTGATGTTTGCGCCATCTGCTGTTCCACTGTTGGGGCAATACCGGTGTAAAAATACCCAAACCCGCACCCACACCCACACCCACACATACGACCCCCCCCCAAACACACGCACGCACGCACACGCACACACACACACACACACACACACACACACACACACACACCTCATCCACCAGGTGGCCATTCTGGTGTGTGTGCCCCGCCATGGTTGCCACCACCACGCCCGACTCCCGCAGCACTTGTAGCACCTCCGGGTAGTTCCACAAGAGACACTGGTTAGGACAGGTCCCCGGCATGAAGGGAAGGTGGCCGAAGACCAGACAACGCTCATGGCTCTCGCCAGCTTTCTGCATGCGGGAAACGTGTCAGACAGACAGAAGTTTGACAGGTAAGAGGCCTTTGCTCATGAATGCATCAATGCAGGCATGTCATGAACGTGTGGATGAGTCAACAAAAAAGAACCTCTGCCCCCCCCCAGCCACTATGCTACCTCGTTCCATGCAGTGTCGGGCTGGACATCTGTGTGTATTAATTATTGTATTTGCTGCTGAACATACTGGCCAGGGTTGAAGGCACATCGGTGACGCACGGGTCATTCAAAGGTAGATAAGCGACGCAGCAATCTTGTGCACGACCATAACTGCAGCAGAGCAATGACGATGATGTTGCATGATCAGAGAACCCCAACAGAGCTGGTCCTTCCCACCTGCAATTCCCGCTTGATCCACTCGATCTGTGTGCGGGACGCGCCCCCGCCAAACTGCACCCAGCGCCGCTCCACCCCCTCAAGACCCTCCGGACTGTTCTTGTTCTGCGGCCAGACAGCACTACACAATCTGGCTGATTTTAACAAACCTTCGGCTTAAGAAGCCCATTGTTCCGGCCACCTAGCCACATCAACAACAGCTGCACAGCCGCCTGCCTGCCTACCAGCCTGCCTGGCCGTCTGCCCGTGAGCCAATCCAGATCTTGCCAGTCTGCTCACCCACTGGAGTGCCTGCCTGCTTATCCATGCCCTGGTGCCCGTCACGCCCGCTGATTGCGGCTGGACAGGACAAACGAATTGAGCTGTTGGAGGATCCCACAAGACACAATGTCAGCTGTCAACACACCCTTGGCTGGCCAGAGCGTTCTTATACAGTGCTACCATACCTATCATGCACTTGATAACGTGGTCACACCTGGTTAGGGTTGTTTGCCGCCAGCAGCCTGACCGCCTCTTCATGCAGAGGGTGTTCGGGGGGCCAGCCCAGCACGGAGCAGTCGTAGGAGTCCACTACAATGATCCTCCAACCGGGTGCAGGCCGCACTGAGTAGTAGCTCACACCACCCTCGCCACCATGAATGCCCAACCTGGAAAACAGGTGGTTGAATGCTGGTTTTGAATCATACAGCAAGAAGCAAGGTTTATCTAGTTTTCATCTAGTTGTGGATTGTGGGGCGTAAAGAATCAGTGTGGCAATCACGGAAGAGGGTCACATGCACTTGATCACTTTCCAGTGAGAGGTTTAGTTTGAACTGATGCGCTTGGCTTGACGTGTTTTCCAGAATGCACCAAGACATAAACAGCATGACAACCACGGAACGCAACAAGTGTGGCAATGCATCACCAGACGTAACCTGTTGCCGATGATCAGGCGCCCTGGTACATGTGTGACATGCAATCGTACACGTTGATCAAGACGGCATGTGCCTCAGTAAGACCACCAGTGCCCCGAGACCCGCCCACAATAACAGACGTAGCTGCACCGCAAGATGAATGTGTTGTACGACCGATACCTGGGCATGGCTTACTTTTGGTTGAGATGCACGCGTGGCAGGTTGTACAGGCAGTGATTGCCCAGCCTGCACATGAGGTGCGCACGCACCAGCCAGGGATCTACACACATGCTCAAAACATCAAGCAGGCAAGGTCAGACACGGCACTGCAGATAGTACAGACATGTTACAGATTCCCAACCTTGGATGTTTGGCTCGTGAAGCATTGCTGTCTCACGACATAATTCTACCTTTCATGTGTCTATAGAACAGAAGACCCATTGCATGCCAGGTGGCTCAGCTGCCTGCCATAGTCAGGCTTCAAGTTGCTGAACCAGCACCATGCCCTTTGTATGCTCGCATGGTGACATTTCCACATGGCAGCTGCTTGGCATTGCGCATGGCATGCTACAAGCAAGGCGTTTGATAATCCTAATTCACATGGCAGGCCTGCACATGGCATGCAATTGCACTGCAAGTGTTTCCTGGCGGCCCTAAGCCAATGTACTTCGCACAAGCGCCCAAGTGGCTGCAGTGCCCACTCACATGTGATAACATGGTTTGCCCA
Source organism: Chloromonas sp. AAM2 (assembly GCA_004335635.1). Taxonomy (NCBI): domain Eukaryota; kingdom Viridiplantae; phylum Chlorophyta; class Chlorophyceae; order Chlamydomonadales; family Chlamydomonadaceae; genus Chloromonas; species Chloromonas sp. AAM2. The sequence continues at coordinate 2,998 of QAXH01004287.1, read as the reverse complement.
ACGCATCCAAATCTTCAAGCAGCCCGTCTAACACCTGTACCGATTGATCCTTGGGCTGGAAACCATCCACTATATCGCCTGCAACCCACAAGACAAGACATAGCGCCACAAAGGCACATGTTCATGCCACGTGTGTGCAGATCACAAATGGACAAGCTTGCAACCAATCTGTACCATGTTGGTCTCACCATCTTGGCCTTGGTATGGACCTGAGGCTTCTTGACACCTGACAACCCTGACTACCTGGGCTACCTGAGACTCAGAGCTGCCAGCATACCAGCAGCTTGTGCAGCAGCCAAAACAAGTCTGCTGGCAGAGTGAAGCAAACGTTTGGCAACTAACCCAGTTCATTTCTGCATGACCCTTGGGGCAAATGGGGTGATGCCGCAAATGGGGTGATACCTCCTCAGGATTTGCCCCCGAATTTATATGGCTCGGCCGCCTGCCCTCGGACAGGCCGCAGGAATGGCTCGGCCGCCTGCTCTCGGACAGGCCGTATGTATTATTCAACCGCTCGACTCAAAAAATAAAAATACTACACCTTGCCCATTTGGTTGAGGTGCACTGTGAACGCTTTCTTCTCAGGCAGTATTGAATCTTATGGCGCCCAAGGCTAGCTAGCGTATTGTGAATAACATTGTGTTCCACAATCTGCTCATCTGTTATGGGCTCATGCGAGATTCTCTGACAGCTGTAAAGAATGAGTCGAATGCAGAGCGTGGCAGCAACACCCACCAAAGTGCACGGCAAAGTCCAAGTCCCCTTGGGCCTTCCATGCTTGAACGGCACGCCGCAGTGCAACCTGTGGCATGGATCACGGCCCATGCACACCAGCATACAAACAAGTACTGCCTTGATCAAGAACTCTATAAAGCTCTACAAGCCTCTTCAAAAGCATGCTTTGTACGCAATCAAGGTTCATTTGTACCTCCATCTACGATCAGATCTGCACAAAATTGGTAGAGTCCACGTGAGCTTGAGGCAGCAATTAGTTGTTGTTGTTGTTTACATGGCCTTCAATCCGGGGAGGACTGCTCAGCGGGGAGGGAGGGAAAACAATTGAATCGAATCGAGTAACACTGACAATCTAATTGACAAGTAACACTGACAATCTCACCTCTCACCAGACACTTAAACCAGCAATACCATGGATCTGTCATGGCTTGCCTGTACATCCTAACCACAATCTCAAACACCCCAGAACACGTCTTCTCTTCGTGCCCACACACCTTGGCATTTCTGTAGAACCGTGGTACGCCGTGGAAGCTTTTGCCATCCACGATGTCTGCATGCTACAGGAGACAGGCAAATTGAAGGAAGGCTGGTTCATTGGTATCATGACCTTCGTCAAATGAATGAGATTGAGATGTCATCAACGCTGCGCATATAGCACAGGCTTGTCAGCACCTGGATATCAGAGATAACTCCAAAGCTCCAGAGTTTCTTTGAGTTGGGCGCTGTGGCTGTGATCGGTTCCACTGTGCGAGGCATGGCTGACAAATGAGGTCCACGCAACCTCTCAATGCAACGATGGTTGCGGCGTGCGGAGGTCAAACGACGTTGAGCTCTCATTGCACGGTTGTGTGTCAGCTGCTCATGTACAAGTCCAGGCGTCACCGCGACAAAGTTTGGACCGTGAAGTGCAACATCAACGCGGTAAACGGGAAAGCGAGTCCAAGGATGATGTGATAGTCAGTCCCAAGAATTATTTGGTATTTATTGGTCATTCCCAACCCCCTCATCATCCCCATTTTAAGATCATCCCCAGACATACAGGTAAACCCGGCCCCCGTCATCCTAACATCAATCCCAGGCACACTTGCAGCTCCCAACAGCCACCATGATGCATATCCCGATGGTCCTTCTGTGCAGAGAACAAGGGCACAAGCACTACTTGTTTTCCTGACAGCTTTTTTTTTGGCGTAAGATGGGGTCCTAAACCCTCAGTAACTGCAGCACAGTCAGTGTGCCAACAGTTGGAGTTGTGAGCCATTCAAACAGCGTCTTGAAACACGTTCCACGACAGCCAGAAATTTTTCACATGCCAACCTGAAAAACCGCCGATGAGCCGGTTGATTGATTAATAAGACTCGATGGCGATTGCTTCATCGCAGCAGAAGCGAGCGTAAAGAAACTATGCTTGGAGAAACTCCACTTCTCGCCTGGCCGGAACCTGCCTGAAAAGTGTGCAATCAAACGGCATGGCCTCTGAGCTCTTTCGCAAACGTCCAGGTACAGAGAGTACCAGTATGATTTCAGTATTTATCTGACAGGCTGGAGCGTAATTGATTTAAAGAGCTTGCTGCCTTCTGCAGACCCGGCGGACAAGCCGGCCACTACTGTCGAGGATATAGTTAACAAGAATGCTCTGGCTCGGCTGCGAAAGGACCCTCCCGGCCAGGTGTGTTGTCTTGTGTGGCACATGATGTCTTGGACGTACAAACTGCCGTTCATGCAGACCGGCAATCTGAGTGCCGTATGCGGCAATCAAATACCGTAACTCAGTGCATCATCAGGGTTAAGACTCCCTTCAAGTGCTGCCACTGTCCCATGCTCTTAAGGCTGCTAAAGGGAAGGACAAGATTGATGACTCAGATCTCATTGCCTCCATGGCAAAGCGTTTGAGCCTGCTTGAGAA
>QAXH01004285.1:1717-32166 GCA_004335635.1 Chloromonas sp. AAM2 | reverse complement strand
ACTGCTACTAATGGCCAGATACTGGCCAGACTGCTACTAATGGCCAGATACTGCTACTAATGGCCAGATACTGGCCAGACTGCTACTAATGGCCAGATACTGATAGGCGATCAGTACAATGCACGTAACGTTTTGCCTCATACAGCTCCTCTGCTTCTGTTGCTACTGTTGGTGGCTACAAGTAGCGCTGCCCATTTGCCATGCTCCCTGGTCCATCCTTGCCCTCTCGTCTCTTCAGTCCCTCACCAAGCACCAGTAGAAGGTTGGACAGGATGGAACCGAGCAAAGAGTCTGCCACAACATCCAACAAGCCGTTGCGCAGCGCTGCTATTGAAAGAACCAACTCTGTCACGTTGCCAAAGGTGGCATTGCTGCAACAGGGAGCAACAACGCGCTTGTCAACTGCTTGCCCCATGGCAATGAATGCATCTGTCTTGCACAAAGCATCGATGGTATCAGTACGGCTTCACAATGATTGCCAAGAAATTAACCAAGACAACACGGCAGAGTGCAGCATGCGCCAATGCTGGCAGTAGGAAGGAGCAGCAGGGTGTGCGATGCCTCTCAAACTGTGAATGCTGCTGTTACCTGCTGCTGTCGGTGCTGCTGTTAGTCATGGTTTGCTGTCCTGTTGTTCAGTGCTGTTGGTGCTGTTTGGTCATGTTTTTGCACGCAAGTCCCACCCATGTGTGCATGCATAGTGCATGGAACTCACAGCAGTCCGCCGGTCACGTCCCCCATACGCAACGCCAGGTCCTCTGTGACGTCACCCAGCGTCATGGCCAGGGGAATAAGGACAAGAAAATTCTGTGACAGGCAGCGCACGTGACAGGCAGAGCACGTGAGGCGCACATTCAACTGGCCGCGCATGCACACATGACACCGGACCATACTCTTGGCCATCTACGCTGCCAGACACCAAGTGACTTGGAATCTGCATCACAACTTGGTGTTAGCCCCAAAGCGTCGAGCTGCTGTCACTTGGTTATCAGGTGTTGCATTTGTTTGAACGTTCCTGTCCCGCATCAGTCGTATGGCAACTCACCAAAAAGAAGACAGGTGTTGCACTCCAGCCCAATAGAACAGCTGCAATGCCCAGCGGGCAGAAGATCTGCATGAGCCACAGCACAAGACACACACGAGCATGGTGATCTGGCCTTCTGCCAATCAGTATCAATCAGGTAAAAGGCAAAGATGACAGGACGTCTTACGAGTACCTGGTGCAGGCTGCGATGGGCATGTGTAGGTATGTCTCTATGAATTCAAGAGGTTGCACTGCCTGCTGTAGCTCTGACGACTGCTACTGCCACGTGGTTCAGTGTCCCATTATCGCACCAGCAGCACGCTGGCCCATGACGCCCTGATTAGCTCGGCTATGGCCGACATGTCTGAAATGAAGATGTTTCTAGGTACTTTGTCAGCAGCCTCTGCACAGTGTCAGTTGGAGAACAGAGAGCAGCCTGGTTTTCAGAAGGCATAGAAAACCGCAAAAGGAGGGTGCAGTGACGTCAAGCAGTGCATGGGAATGGCTGGTATTCCAAGCAGCATCGTTTTGGGAAGCTTTGATGCATGCGTTTGTGCTGTTTTGTCTGGAACCACTCTTCCATGCTATCCACACTTCTGTAGCAGGCTTGTTGCACAAGATCAACACCTTGACGCACTGCTCCATATGTCTGGCACTATCCGCCCAAAGAGGACTGCAATGTTGGCAAGCATTCAGTTGCACCTACAACAGCCTCTGGCTCAGAGGCCCTCATGTGCACAGGTGTTTACGTCACTAGTATGTGAAGTCCTTGTTTGGGCACAGGCTCAGTTGCATGCACTGCGCTCACCCGCCAGCAATGAGACACGTGCGAAATCCACGTCTGAACGCATGTCCGACCGTGGGGCGCTGATGCGGCCAAAGGTAGAGCCTGGGGTGATGCGGCCAAACGTCGATCCTGGAGTAGCCCGTCCAAAAGTGGAGCCTGGGGAACGGCCTGCAATCCCTGGGCTTGATCCCTGGACAGTCCTCACTGATGGATCATTTCCTGCACTCATGCACAGCAGGCCACATCACACACATGTCATGTCATGCACAGCAAACGAATCAAGTGCCATCAGGGAAGATTGACTTATTCTATGATAGGGCCATATGACGGATGTTTGTTCACGTGGTTACATTTCACAATCAGACCAGAACCCCTTAGCATCGACGCAAGCATTCAAAAACAAGAAAAAAGACGTGGACAGGAGTGCAAAGTCAGAACAGGCGTTGAAGCTCACCAAAGGCGTTCAGCTTCAATTCAAGGCATGCAACTGAAACACATGCTTTTGTGCTGGCATGGCTTCAGTGCTGCACGTGGTAAGCCCTTGCGTGTCATGCAAGCATGCTCCGACCATGCTGATGAAGCATGCATTTGATTCTCTGAACTACACGCGCCACTCCAGCTGCCATCCTGCCAAAGTTTTGAATGTCTATCCATATCCCATACCATTTTCAACTCCCAGTAGGGCAGCCTCGAGATCAGGTTCAAGCACGTCGTCGTTAGAGGCCCGAAGACGCTTTGCAAGGATTTGCAGCCTACAATGGCAGGAGGCATGGCCTATGACGGCATAAGTGCAGGACGGTTCACAATGTCGGTTCCTTTGTTTGGCCACTCCAAGGTGTCGTGGCCCAGACAGTATAACATCGTATCCGGCATGCACCACAGCGCAGGGTGCTGGCCACCCGAGACGCCGCCTCAAATGCACATACTCAGCACGCCCGACACATGCAATGCGCATGCGCCTTCCCCCCTACGCCTAAGATGACCACACCTGCAGGCAAAGCGGACCGCATTGAATGCGGCGGATCGCGCCTTGCTCATGATTTGCTGGACTACGCAGGTTATAACGACGCAAACGCGCCGATATGACGACAGAACGCGCTCGCTGGATCCAGCCTCCACGACGCCCAGAAAGCAACATTGCGGATTTTACGGGACATCTTGTAGTGGAAATGAGATGGGCAGTTTCTTAGATTCCATTTCGCCACCACATTTCATTTCATGCTGATTGAGGTACAGTGGATTTGATGGGCGAAAGCAAGTGCACGGAGATATTGCATACATGGCCAGAAGAACATTGCAGCTGGTTACCGTCAATTTGCACGCTAGCCGGGCTTGGAATGGGAGACGTGCAGCCGGTGCATGAGCACTGCGCTGCCCATGAGCAGGTTGAGAAGCTCACCAAAAAAACACCGAAAAAATTCGTTGCCAGCAAGCAGCATGAGTGTTCATACTATGAGTGTTCATGCTCCTGTGCGCGTGGCGTGTAGACTTGTGTGCCTCACAACTTGTGTTCTCCATGTTACATTGTACACAGAGGGCACCCAGTGATTCGTTTACTCAGGCAGTCACATGACGCACTTGCAAGGGTTATTGTGTTCTGGCCTGCTTGCCAGCTCAGCCTCTGGTTCGTTGTTGCCTCATCTGGCAGTCAAATCATCGCCTGCCAAGGGTCTTCCTTTTCTGAGCTGCTTACTAAGCACTTGTGCCTGACACTTCTGACCAACACTTGTGGCATTGGCAAGTGCTGGGTCTGCCAAGTGCCCGTGGGCCTGAGCTCCTTACCAGCTCGGGCTCTGGTTCGTTGCTGCCTCTCTGCACCTCCTCCATCGCCGACTCAACGTCATCGAACAGGTGCTTGTGGGTGCCCAACTGGAAGACAAGGTACGCGATGTAACTGTAACCGCAACTGTAGCTGTAACCCGGTTACACAGTGGCCTGCGGTGAAAGCTCAAACACTCATCAGGCCTAGAGCCTGTAGTTCAAACAACCAGCCATGCTGACACAGCTGAACATAAGTGAGACTTCAAGTAAGTTCGTGAAATGACCATCTCATCAAAATCTACGGACTGCATCTTCTCTAATAGTCATAAAATCTACGCATGATCTGCAGCAATGACAGGACTGATTATGTCAGATGCAACACCAGTTCCTTGAATGCACGATTTGGTCAACATAAGGCGAGCCTGCGATGCCTGTTAGTACCCATACGTGTCACTGTAGCTGCTGATATCTTCGACTGGGGAGCAGAGAGCATCAACTCTGCCTATATCTGCACCGCATGTGAATGGCGCCCTATCAGCTGGTTCCGGCTGTTTGGAACGGACCTGAGCCGTAGGACTTGAGGATTGCATTGTCTTGTCCGCCCCCACTGCCAACCATTCCTGTATGAACGCGGTGGGAGATGTTTGACCCTGTCACAGGTTTCGATGGACTAGCCGCACCCTTGCCACTGCCATGCATGGCTACATGGGCTGCACCCTCTGCCCCTGCATGGCCAACCCCGTTTTGTTTGGTGGCTTTATCCTGAGCAAACTGTACGTCCAGCGGGGTTGCTTTGGGTGGGAGGTTGTCCTGCTGGCCGGTGGCCTGAGGTCCCACCATGAAGGCTGGTGCCCCACCTGCATGACAAGGTTCATGTAATGTGCAGAAATCGTTGGTAGGCCGCACCTCATGCTCTTGTGTAAATTGTCAGGGGAAAAGAGGGTTAGACATTCGCAGAGCAAACAAAACCTTCATCTGTCACGTGCACAATGCCCAAGACTAGTTGTGGTGGGTTGCAAACCAGTGGGTTGTTCCAGTTGCACAACAAGTCAACCAAAAAGAAGTTTCCCAGTTTTGGAACAATTCCTGGGAATATCCGATAGGGCATCGGTGTAGTGCTCCCTTGGGTGTTCCATTAAAGTGGCCTTGTGGCTTCAGCAATCTCTTCCACGACTTCAGCAATGTCCAGCTCAGTGCCCTCATCTGTAACTTCCAGAACTGCGTTTTGATTTGCGGCTTCTACACGCCCATCAGAGGCATGAAGACCCTCAATGATGCTCTGTCTGACTCCGCTGCTTATCCTTTGCAGTGCTGTTCTGAACTGCTCCACCCACTGCCACCAGCGTGGGTGGTTTCTGATTTCATAATGCCTGAACGGAGTCAGATGACCCATATTTAGGGCATCAGCCAGCAATGGGCACAGGATGAAGCGTTGAATCGTACGCTCGCGCCCCTTCCATGCACCGGCAATCCTGTGGGGCTGCCAGACCCCAGCTGGCTGTCCTGCATGGCCTGACGGCCCCGCCCTTGGGCAGCCGCAGAGCCAACCAAACAAGACAGCACAATCAGGTAGGGGAATGATCTCCCAGAAAGATCAGCCTTCTCAAGAGTTGTTGTAGACTAGACCTGAGAAAATTGTCCCGTAGTAAGGAGCCAACCAGACAAAGCATCATAACATCCCCAGACAGGAACTCAATTCCCCAGACAGAACAGTCATTGTCAGCACAAACAAGTGCTTTCAGGGCAGTACCTAGTGGCTTGCTTTGAACGTAAGTGTTACAAAAAAACTAGAGGCCACCAGATTGCCAAGCGCATGCATGTACTGTCATCCCTTGTATTCTGTGTGACTAAACATCCACTTCTTTCCAGCAGCAGTCAGCCGACCCTTGTCAACATCTCACTTGTCTGCTTGGGGCCCGATTGGCACAAATGTTGTTTAGGGGGCGGTCACACGTTGTGAATTTGATTCCAAATGTGGGTAATACTTTGGCCCGATTTGAGAATGTGAATCTGGATTGCGATCACACATTAAATTTGGGTCCAAAATGGATTAGAATTTGGGTCCTCGTATACATTTTCGTTCCTTCACAAGTGATCACACACACGGACTGGACATGGCAGTGAAGCAGCCAAGAACGTACAACACTTCCCCACCACTTCAACATGACTTCAGCATGATGATACCAGCGCACCTGGTAAAGGTCCGCTGGTCAGGGTGTCCAGAGACATGACTGATGCCGAGCGCGCCGCTATCTTCCTGAGCTCTGTTTCCACACGGATAAAGGACCATTGGTACCGCCGCCAGGTCTCAGCACAGGCCAAGAGGATGGACAGGCTCCTGCATATGCACGACATCAAGAAAAGCATAAGGGAAGTGACATTTGGGAAGGATCAGTCACATGATGCCTTGTAAGCGTGCCTTTGAGTGCTTGTGACATGTGGTCGCCATGAGTTAGGAGTGCGACGAAACCAGACGAGTACGAAGCTGATGTGTACTTGTGACCTTTCTTGGCCCTTGATGCAGACAAGCTCCTGTGACTGGTTCCTTCTGTTGCACACACTGAGCCCGATTGCCTTGCTCTCACACACCTGCTGTTCTCAAGGTTTCCAATCAGGCGATGCATCCAGGCGCAGCGCAGCACCAGGTTGGACACCAGGGCCCACGCATACCACCTTGGGGGGTACAGGGCGTCGGGGCGCAAGGCGGGAAGCCACCCCCGCAGCTGCTGCTTGCCTGTGCCTACCTGCGGGCCTGCGCCACCCGCCAACAAGTCACCTGCAAAACACAGCGCAGTCACAGTTGCAGACTGACTGATCAGAGTACACAATTAAACAGTCTCCAGCCAGCCTCATGTCTATCACAGCTGACCAAAAACACAGACGCAGACCCCGGCCAGCGCAACACAGGTCTAACATGGGTTAACACATTTGAAGTTGCGAACACCTGTGCCCATGGCATTCAGCATGTCCACTTGAGCACAATGTGTGCTGTGCCTTTCCACGCCCTGAATGGTCCCAGGTCCCTAGCCGAGTCCGAGGCCTGACCTGCTGCTCCCCGTGCTGTCTGCTTGCGCCTGGCCGCCACAATCCATGGCATGTCCCAGTCCTGCTCCACGTCCCAGTAAAATGAATAGGCAGTGTTGAACGCAACGGTCGCTAGCCAGAGGTCCCGGTGTTTGAAGGGACGGTCATGCACATGCGCCTCGTGCTCCCAGACCGTCAGGACCACAGCGGGGAAGGCAGATAGGTACTTTGCGGCGTTGAACAACTGCACATGGGCATCAGCACAACGGTCTAGTTGATGCAGATCTGTTCTACCAGCCCTTCTACCACGGTAGATCCTGGTACGAATTTAGGTAGAATCACCCGGGGCCTGGCCAGCGGATTCTACTGGCCCTTCTACCGCCCAAACATTCCGACGTGAAGAAAAAGGGTGTCTTCCTGAATCCGCTGCCTGTGCACCCAGTAAACCACTTTGCATGTAAAACAAATGTAAAAATGTAAAAAGGAAAACGTGTCTGACATGTAACATGTGGCGACATGGCAAAGAAACTTGGAACCTTTTTATGGTTGGCCCACCTGTGTGGGACTGCCTGTGGTACGATTGACTATTAGACATTGGATGAAGCGAATGGCGTAGGGCAGGCAGGGCGCGGCCAGCATGAGCGGTGACTGCGGGCTGCAGAGGGCCGAGGGCGTGTACTGGCGGTGAATCAACGATTGCATTACCGGACCTGCAATGGCCAGCACACCAAGCAACTTCGTGCGTAATAATGGCCATCATTGGTCATATCCGACATCCTTGGGCGCACAGGACAAAGCGTTCGCATGGAGCACACAGGACACATTTCTTCTGCGTGTGCATCAGCGCCTTACTTGGGAGCTTGAAGATCACCAGATGGCAGTTCATTACAAGCAGGTTGCAAAAGCGAGCTCTTCATGTCTGCTGCTGGAGGCATGTCACACACTTCAATCCGCAGCTTTGGCACAAAGGGTTGGGCTGACGTTGTGCCTCAGACACAGGCCCCACCTGTGGCTGAGTGGCACAGGGCTGAGGTCATGTCGGCTGAACTCTTGGACAGGGAACAGAAAATGTCCGCAAGGAGAAAATCGGCCCAGCTAACCTCCTGTGCAAGTCATCAACACCTCTTCTGATCAGCCAATCGTTCACAGTACGTGCATGTAGGGCGACTACTGCAATTCACAGGCCACACATGTGGTACTATGTAACAAACGAGCTGGTCTTGCTGGTGATGCTGATTCTTGGCCCATACCCCTTTCCGCAACGCAATCGCTACTTGAGTTGAACCGTTTGCATTGTCGTGTAAACCATGATGCCACGTGATTGAGCTGTGGCTCGTATCTCAATCTGTGTGTGCCAGTGTACACGTCAATTCGTGTGTGCCAATGTGCATATGTCACATACCACATACCGTACCCATCACACAGTGTATCCATCACCCATTACACACGCCTGTTACTCAAATGCAGTTAATCGAATGACACACCTGTAGAGGCACCAGTACTCGTGTACATGTGTACGCAAAGAAGTGCCTAGTGGGTCTGTGCAGCACGGCTAAGGGCATGAGCACCACGCCCCCAAGGCCGCAGTACAGCAGCAGTGGCATGAACTCGGCTGCTAGGAACAATTGGCTGCTGGCTGCCATGCAGTAGAGGGAGGCACCCGTCATGGCAAGGCTGAACAGGATCATGGCCACCTGCAAGGAAATGAATGCAGGGCAGAGGGCGAGGAAACACAGACCATGCTGGTCAATAGGAGATGGAGACGCAGGCCTGTGCACGTCAGACTAAGCACGACATGGGAAAGGCTCTGCTGTAGCCAGAGTGACACTGATGAGCACCAATGGATGTTGTGCTTGCTGCAGGTTGCTGGATTTGAATGCAATGTGTGGTTCACCCTGACGGTGGGATGGGTGAGAAGGGAAGTAAGGAAGGGCATCCATAACACTTGGTGAATCAATCCCATGTGCTGCCATTCCTGGCCCAAACGTGCCATCTGTGGGCCCTGACGTCATGGCATGTGACCACGGTTGGCCTGAAACGTCCAGTCATCACAGTCCTATATCATGCCAGCTACGGCACAGTCTTGCTGGTTTCCCGGACGCCCGCCTGCAACCTTGTCTTGCATGTACACCTCACCCTTTGTATGTCTGTGCCTTCCAGCAGGTACTTTCTGTCCTTCGCAGCAAAACATTGGTCGTAATCAATGGACAGCTGGGTGAAGCGTCTCACAGCCGCGCCCCACAGCCACAACATGAACAGTGGCGGTATCACGGGCTGCCAGTACATCCATAGCACGTCCAGTTCGACAATGCCCAGTTGCTTCGTGCTGATGAGTACATGGATGACGCACAAGCAACTCCACAGGTACAGCACCTGAGTGCACAGCCAATGCATTTGACTTGTGGGTCCGGTGCCTCACTTCCTGGTCAATATCCGATGTCTCACATCCACGACTGACATGCCTGTGCAAACCGCTGAAACTATGCGCACTCGCTATTCCTGTCCCTGATTCATGTTTGGTGTGCGGCTGCACTGGTGTGTGGCTACATGGAAAAAAATGTTGAAGCAGAGCAACACATCACTGAAGGTGTTTAAGCAGGCCTGATGGTGGCTGCATCGATGCCAGGGTAATGTTGCGTACCTCTCAGCAGTCACTGAGTGTCATTGATAATAAAGCCGTTGAGCAAAAGATAAGGCACTGCCTCACCATCATGGGTCAACAAGCAAACGTTTGCCAAGGCATGTCAACCATTCTTGCATTTGGCGGAAAAGCTGGTTTAACTTAGCCCTCACCCAGGCAGTTCACCTACCTGGGTTTGAGCTGGCCTGCCCAAAGCTTTGTCCCTCGGCGCACGCCTCATTGTTATGGGCAGCATGCAAAGCCTAGGCTCACAGCAGCCAGCATGCTGCGATCTGCTGTCAGTCCATTGAGATTGGCTTTGTCCATGCAGTGAGACGTTTGATTCTTTCCTTCCGGTGGCTGGCGATCAGGAAAAGTCCATTATGACTGTCAACGCGCGTCGGACTACGGAACGGGCCCCGGGTCGAAACTGGCTCGCCTGCCATGTTTGCGCACAGCACAGCTAGATCGTGTGATCGTTCAAAGTAACAGCCAGGAAGCTGGACAGTCAGCTGAACTTTTTTTACTACAATGTCCTGTGTTTGCCTGGCGCGGTGCATATACTGGATGGCAATGTAGCACTGTGAACAGATCTATCAGTTGTGGACGATCCGATCCAAGGACTGTACACCGTTCTCCACCACACCAGACTGACAGCTGCGGGTTCGATGCTTGAAGCAGAGGCCATCATGGGAATGACAGCAGGAAAGACACGTCTATGGGAGTACAAACGGCCACTTCTGATGATAGTGCTTACTTACACTTACAGATGGTTGTGCATCAAAGTTGCACCAAAGTTGTCGCTGGTCGCTGTCACTGTCAGTCTGAATTACAAGGAGGGAGTGCACACCATGAAGCACGTCCAACGCAAACATCAACTGATTGCGCAAATTGCAAAAAATTCTCCTAGTAAAGGGGAATCTTGCCGTGTCCGCAAGGGATGGTGAGGCCCTTGTGGCCATCACCCCACAGAACGCCTTCCGAAAGCATCCCGTTAGCCATATAAATGGACTGGATTGAAAGAATGTCAGGGTCAAGGTCAGTGTCAACGCTAGTGAAATGGCAACCCTCACAATGTCAACTGTTGACAGGCACAAAGCACCTTTCAAAAGCATTCCGTTAGCAAAGACAGTGAGACCAGCTCTGTGAACGGTAGAATTTAGAACAATCACAACTAGTCTCAAGATGGTCATCCCTTCACAAGGTAAGACGTGCAACATTGGTTTAGATGACCAGACTACTGCCATCAAAGGTTGAAGCTGATGTCAAATGTCAGTGAAGTGTAAATGAGAGGTAACTCGCTACTGGTCTTCAGCCTTCCTGCACAGTAACATTATCTCATACACGTCACACACACCTTGCTTTTCTGGCTGGTGTGGACTGTGCAATGTGACTCATAGTTCAACGGATTGTTCAGGGCCACTTCTGCCCCTAGCTGATGCGGCTCCAGCCCCTGTCCTTCCCCTTGTTCGTGTGGCTGCTGCTGCTGCTGTTTGCGTGCCAGAACGGGTGGCCGGTTAGGAAGGCCCGCCATGCTCCGCAAGCTCACGTGCATTATGTTTCGCGCTGCACTGAAATCCCGCTGCCACACCGTGTCGCATCAAGGGCGCCTCATGACCTTGTAACGCCTGCTGCTCCCTGCAAACTTCACCCCCTTCAGTTTGTGCGCCTGGCTTTGATTTTGATTTCTGTCTTGCCAATGGGGCATTTCAGCCACCAACCCTTGCAGACTGGGTGAGATTCCGCTTGACTAGTGTGTGCACGTGCTAGTGGTCTGCAGTGGTCCGATCTCCTTGTAACGAGCATGAAAAAAGCAGTCATGCGGAGGTCCTCAGCAGCAGCTTATGATGAACATGCTCAAACACGTGCTAGCCACACGCCCACATGCTCACGGACTTACTTGCTCAGGGTGGTAGCGCAAGCACGACCGTAAAAGAACGCCTCCAGAATTAATTGTACAAATGTAGTATTAATTGTACAAAATTGAAGGACTTTTGAAACCCACCCAGAGACGGCTCAGAATTACATGGAAAAGGGCTCAATCGACAGCTCTCGTAGTGCACTTGGCAAGTAAAAGATGTTTGCCAGTTCTGGGACAATTTTTGAGAGCTTGAGACTGACATGGTTCAGGTGTGTAGAACAGGTGGTGAGTCAGTAGTGTGTGAGCACCGAATGGAGGTAACTCGCTCCGGACTACTTTGCTCAGTGCACCGAAGCATTCAGGACAGATGACACCAACATACTACCGCTGGTTTCAGTGCAAGACACTCTTGACTTGTTTGTTACAATCCGTTACATGTCAACATACAACTAGTGGAACAGAACGAATTCAGAACGCCTGGTTAGAAAGGCTACAACAACAAGGTCAGGCGGACAAGCAGGCAGTCAAAAGGCCACAGGTGAAGAAGCAACAGTCAAAGCCGGTTAGGTGGCACAGTCAGCCGCTGACCATGCCAGCTGAACTGCCTGACTGTCCTCGCTTCTCTGTGAACATCCTGTTGAAGGTTCCTGCAAACCCAGCCAAGATCAAGCAGAAATGTCTGACTGTGTGCATTGGTAAAATACACTCCAGTTGTATTCAAATGCTGGTCGACCAACCTTGTTCAAGACTTGGTTCACTTTCTTAACGACCTAATCCAGCTCTGTGAGGTCGACATCTTCCACCATCACAGCAGGCATGACATCTTCTTTGGCAGCAATGTCATCACCGCCGTGCAGCATCCTGGTCTCGGCCTGCTGTTTGGTGCCGCTGCAAGCAGCCGGGCTCCGTTCCCTGCTGTCCAGCACCGCATGGGTATCCACGTCAGACGTTGGCTGGCCGTCATGCTCAGCGTAGGTGTCTAGCTGTGCCTGGCTGGCCTTGACTGACTGGAGGTAGACGTCGCCGTCAGTGGTGGCTGCGCTATTTCCCTCGTGTTGGGCGATGGGGGCGCCACCGGCAGCCCGGGCTGCACGAGCGCCAGTCAGCTCTGAAGGGCAACAGCAGGCAGGCACAACCATCGCACACTGATCAAGGCATGGTTGTGGGTTGGCCTCACACTGTGGTATTGGAACTGGTAATCTATTTCCTGTAAAGAGTACAGGGTTGGGTTAGTATTCCGCCACCTGCTGCCTTGCAAGTGCCTGCCAGCAGTTGTCAGGCCTGGCTGTGTTGGCTGATCTCCTGCTGCATGATCCCCCTGGCTAACCTCATCGCTTACCAGGTGGTTCCTCCTCTCCCTGCCTAGCCGTGTACGCCGCCAGCCGTTCCCTTGCGTCTACCAGCTCCTGCGGCTCCTCATCAAACACATATTCGCTGTCGCTGAACTCGTCCAGGGCAGGGTCCGTGTCACCAGGGGGCAGGCCCTCGGCCTCACGGCGCTGCAAGACAACAGGGACCACGCACACACGGGGCATTGAACCATACAGCCAGATCCTGGCAATGGCCAGGCCTGCAGGCTCTCTGGTGCTGGACCATACAGGCAAGGATGGCCAGATTTTACAGGCTGCAGACCTTGGTTGTGAGCAGACGCCACATGGGTTTGGATACCGCTGCACAAACACAGGACGTCATGTGACCCAAGGACGGGTACGAATTGCCTCACCTTGCGCCAGCCTTCCTTGCGAATGGCCTGCATGAGCTCGAAGTTGCGAGAGTTGCGGTTCTCCTCCTCCTGACGGATCAGCTTGCGCTCTTCGCGCTCAGCGTCCAACCCACCGGACACCCTGGGCAGGACAACCAGGAAAGAGAGAAACTATTCATCACCTGTCAGCTCGTGCAGAACAGCATATTCGTTCTGTGGTCTGTGTCAGCATGTCACATGTTACGGACTGTCCTGCTCATTTTTGTCCTACTGGTTTGTCCGGTAAACCCTGCATGCCTACTATGTGGCAGGCGACATGCATGCATTTGCCGAGCTGGTGATCCATGAGTAGCCCTGCTTCAGTTGGCAGGTTCTGGAACAAAGGCCTGTTTCCACACTGGGGTCTGAGTCATGAAGCCACCACTTACCATGCCGTGACCAAGCGCCGCTCGTCCTCGAACACCGGCCTTTCATCCAGGTACTTGAGTTCAGGAAGAGCTGCAACGATTGTTTTCCTGTAGTTCTTCATCTCTGACACCACTGGGTTGCCTTTCAAATAGAGGCAGCGCAGCTCTGGCAGTTGCCGCAGCACTTCCAGCACTGCTGGGTCTGAGATGTTGTTGTTCTGAAGGTCGAGTGTGTGCAGCCCTGTGCATGCTGCCAGGTGCTGCACTGATTCCACGCTTGAGAGCTGATTGTTGGTGCAAATGAGTGTGCGCAGGTTGGGGCAGCAGGAAAGCCCGTCCAGGTGGCGCAGCTGGTTCTGGCTCAGGTTGATGGTGTCAAGGTTGTGTAGCTGCTCCAGACCACTGATAGAGTGGATACAGTTCTGCTGAACATAACTGCGTGTGCAGCAGAAGGTAGAACATGCTGGGATCCAGGCACATGTCTGGTGCACGCACGCATCAGGGTGTGGAAGCCGCGTGCCCCTCTCATTGCGACATGCAGGTGTTGTACTCACAGGCAGCGTAGCTCCTTCAACGCAGACAGGCCTTCAAGGCTCTCCAAAGCATTTCCTTCAAGGAACAAGGCGCGCAGGTCCGTGTATTCGCCCAGGTTTTCAATACTCGTGAATCCCTTAAAATTGCAGTAAAGCTTGTCATTCAGGGAAGGAGTGCGGTAGAGTTTATGCTCCTTGCATATGTCCAACAGTGCGCTGCGCGTCATCAACATTTTGAAGGTCGTAGATCACTAGTGACCACGTATCGCTAGTGACCACGCGCGAGTGACTAGTAGATTCCAGGAAGCTGTCAGTCGGCCTTCAGCACGCGGGCAAGAGACCTAGGCAAGCGTGGAATAGCCATAGAAACCGAAGCCGTATTTCGCTAACCGCGGTCTGAGTTACTTTGGCTGCTGCCATGGCATTGCATCGCAGTAGTAGCTGCACATGCACTGTTGGAACAACCAATGCAGCAGAAGATGCATCCAAGAGATGAGTTACAACAAGTCATCACTGGAGGGTGGGCTACACATAAGGTGTAGCTCAGAAGAGGGGCAACCTTTTGCGAGACAACAAACCACGTAGCACAGTGGCGCGTCCACGTGGGCAGAAACGGCTGTAGTATTTTTGAATGCCCAGGTGGTCTGCTCTGCGTCGAGAAGGGAGCTCAACTCAGTGCCTTGGACTGCATCGCGTGCCAGAGGCACGTGGGTACAGGGCACGCCCCGCAAACATACGAAAAAGCCTGCTGGACAGACATCAGACAGTATCATGCCTTTGGTGCAGCCAGCACTAATGCATGCCAGCTCTCAGTAGTATGCTCATCAAGTCTCGAGCTGCGAGTGCCAGATGGGACCTCGTAGAGCACCAGCACCCACTGCTCATGCTGCGGCAGCAGGCACAGCTGTTGCAGAATGCCACCAGCTGTTGAAGCAACTCACATGCAGCCAGGCAGATGCTGTGTGCTTGCACCGGCTGGAAGCTTCAGCCATTGCTGCACTCGGCCATGGGTCTGTTCATGACAAGGAGGCAGCTCTTTCGCTTGCAGTCCAGCTGTGCAAGTACGTCAGCCAGATGATCACACCCAGTGGCGATCTGGAAATGACTGCTAAGACTCTTGATGTGGCATGCATTGCGTTGGAATTCCTGGCAACCACAGCCGCCACCTCAACCAAGCCAACCAACAGAGAGGCCTACCTGCTGCACTACAGTTGCTGCAAACGCATCTTGCTTGCGGGGCACACAGCATGTGCGCTGAACCAAGGCCTGAAACTGCAGCGCAGCCTGTGCTGCAGCAGCACCAGCAGCACTGCCACAGGAAGCAATGCAGTTCCAGCATCTGAGGAATGCATGGAATTGCAGATGGCTGTGTGTTTGCATGTGCTGGTGTGCATCAGCGAACTCACGCACATTCAGTCTGGTGGGCCAGCGAAGCACATGTCTCTTGTCACGGATAGTTTGCCAGCCGTACAGGAGCTAATCGCAACCACAAGGTATGTCATAACAACCCAAGCTCTTGCTATCCGCCTCCGGCTGTGAGCACATAACAGTGCATGCACAACGACTTTTGAAGGTCTGGCGAACGTGTCTGTTCCTTGGTGTTGTTGAACATAACATGTTCCCCTCCAACTCCAATGGCCTTGTGCCTTGATTTCCATGCCGTCCTATGCCATGTGCATCCTGTTGCATGCACGACCTGTTACATCGCACATGCCAGACAGCGCTTGTTCACCCACCAAGATGGGTTACCATTCTCTCAAGCCTTGGCTTTGCTCTGGTTCCCTCATCTCAAGCGTCCTGTTGCACGCAGCCCACGGACTGGGAGGAGTGCGGCTACAAAGCACGCAGAGACTGTGTTCAAGTGCCTGTTCAAGGTGTGCACATGCGTCACCACATGGGGACAGAAGGCGCTAAACGTATCATTTCCATGCAGCTTGGTGCCTTGGCTTTGTCCATCTTAGTGCATGCCCTTAGCTTGAAGCCCTGCTGCTATTGTCAAGCGGAGTTGCTGTCTGTTGTGCGTATCTCTTGACTCTGCAAGGCCTATCACACGGTTTGTTGGCTCAGGCATGCAATTTGATATGAGGCGGTGCACCGCTGTACAGGTACTGTTGAGTGTGGCGCGCACACCGGGCAGCCTGCACTCACGTCTGCTGGCTGACCTGCTCGGCCTGTTCGGTGCGGCAGCAGGAGCAGTCAATCACCAAAGCAAGCTGCCTCAGGTGCGCGTCTACAGGGTAATCCAAGTTGCTTCATGATGCCAACCCACAATGGTGGGTACAATACCCACAGCACCCACGCTGTGTACGGCAGCTGGCTTTGACACGTGATATGTCTTCATGCCGTCAACATCTGCTGGCAAAACCAAACGCCAACTCCAAGAAATGCCAAGCAGCATGTGTTGCAGTTACGTGCATGGCATAGGATGGAACTTGAGGCATTGACATGCAAGGCACAGATTGAACGTCTCGGCTCTTCTTTTTGTTATACAGTACGTGGCCCGCCTTGTGGCTGACCTGAAACAATCAGGGGCGGCGGCAATGGTCGTGGGCGTGCTGGGCTTGTGCAGTGCTGCAACAGGTAACTGCGAGTCAGACTACACAGTGGTGATGTTGCGTTGGACTTTCCACAATACGGTGTACGATTTGGCAGAAGCAGGTGTGCATGTTCCAGTGTTTGTGTGTGGCATGGGCGCTAGGATGCTCAAGCATTTGCAGTTGATGCATCCAGCCGGGCATGCTGGGGCCACGTCTCTTGTCAGGTACTGCTTATGCACGCTTTGTGTTTACTTGTCTCGTCACAATTCGCTCGCCCGGTTCCGCAGGCGACATGCTTCAACCAGCCCTTTCCTGCATGGAGGCCGCACTCAGGGCCATGTGGGGCTCACGTGACTGGCTACAGGAAGCTATCTCCTCAGCTAGGTTGGTGCTTGCAGCTATCCTCACATGCGTTAAGCCTTTGGGGGAATGATTGGCTGAGTTATGTGTCACAGTTCTACCAGCAGTACAGCAAGCATCGACTGACGTTTACAGCACAGTTTGAACAGTCGTCTCCCTTTCAAGGATTGCATAGCCTGCGTCAGGGCATCACCTGTCACTTAGCCTGTACCAGCATTTACTTGAGCCTGCTGGTGTCCTGCGCTTGTTGCAGATGGCAGGAGCTGTGCGAAGCAAGCCCTGGCCTGGCCTACGTACGCCTTGCTATGTTCATGCAGCTGGCTGTCTTGTCAGGCTCTCCATCCAGCGTCCAGGAACTTAGCAAACTGGTCAAGCTGGGCACTGACGTCCTGTTGGGGGCTACGCAAGCGACAGGCGACGTGCAGGTAGCAAGGATACTAGTGTGGAAAACACGGTCAGAACACTGCAGAGAGTTATAGCGGTCCGCAATTTCATCACCGCCAAGATTTCAAAATTTCAAGATGTCGCTCGTTAGATGCGTCACTCAATGCGCAGTTGCGATTGTTATGTCGCTCTGTGCATGCGCGCAGTCGCTGCTCAATGGGCAAACATCCAACGCCGCCGAAGAGGGAGAGCAGGACGAGGTACATCTGCTGCATCTCGCCTGGTCAGGTCTCCAGTTCGTCCTCAAGGCGGTGTCAGGAGGGTTGACGGATGCCAGTGTCGCGGCAGCGTTGGTGTCGGCGGGCGGTGAGTCTAGCGATACTGAGGCCGTGCCGCTGCTGGAAAGCCTTCTGCTCGCGGGCAAGCTGGCTCAGCATGGCGCGGCGGGCGGCGTGCCAGCAGCCCGCATGATGACTGTCGCGGTAAGGCATACAGAGGCGATCTGAACAGTCACGTCATGCGAAATGCCGTTGCCCAAGGTTATCGCGGCAAGGTCCAGATCGTGGCGCATGGCGACCAAGGCTGTCCATACGACCTGACTTGATGGGCACTCTACTGCTGTGACTGCAGGCTGGCGGCCCAAGCCACGTGTTGCAGCAAGGCCTTTCATGCGTCCTTTGCGCGGCTCGCGTAGCGGTGACCTGCATGCTGCAGTCAGGCGGTTCCCCTGAGTGTGAGGTCAGCGTGCACAGTAGCTCATTGTGTCTGGAAGAAGTCGCAACTGTTGGCACAGGCTTGGTGGCAGCTCTGGATGACACAGAGGATCTACAGTGGGCGTCAGCACATGCGGCAGCCCTTGGTGCGTGGAGCGACGACGCTGTTCATTAGGCTGGATGATGATCAGGAAGAATGTGTGCATCCGTTGTGCCAGAAAAGCATGCAACCTTGTGACGATTCTCAGGACCTGATGCATTTCACGCTGGGCCTGTTGTGGGGCTTACTTCATACCTCTAGCCTGAAGTCTTACCAAGAGAGTCGTGATGACAGCAGCAAGAGCTGCAGCATGTCAAGCCAACGTTGGAACACATCATCAATGCATTTCCGCAGGCAAGGAGCTGTCAGATGCCCAGCTGCATCGGGAGGCCGCGGCCATGCATGGGCTTGCCTGGGCAGCATGCCGACAAGCTGCCCGCTGCCACCTGTCAGTAATTTCCACCAGCAAGGCAGGCGACGCTCTTTGTAGCAGTGAATTCACACCCCTGGTGGAGCGGAGAGCACGGGCCTTGGCGGCTGCACTGACACAGGCCCGGCGTCTGCCTGAAACCCTGGGGTTGGTTGAGGAGGCTGTGTTAATCATATGCCAGGTGTGTGGGCTGGACGCGCAATGGCAAGGGCTAGTGCCGAAGCCGAACATGTAGGGCTCCAAAGGGCAAGGGAAGCCTGCAGGGTGCTGGACTTACGTGCCCGACCAGCGCTGACAGAATGCCTATGACCTTTTGTGTCAAGTGTAGTTATTTCCTGTTTCAACTCGTACTGCTTGTGCCCAAGTCGTTTGCCTATGTCGTGGTACTGATACTCTTCAATCTTTTACACACAGTACCATTGCTAAAGCCTCAACGTGAGAGCGGCACGGAATAGGTTGTTGATGTCTGTTGCACATGCAGCTGCCCCGCATGGGCCTGCCGTCCCTTTCCAAGCTCATCAAGATCCACACCACCTCCAGACTCGAGCTACAGAAGCAAGCAGCAAGCAGCTCCCCAGCTGTACCTGTCCAAGGTAGTGAAAAGGAGGCCAAGGCACCTGCAACCAAGGGGCGTGGCAAGCAGAAGGCAGGGCAGGCCCAGAACAAAGCACGTGCTGGAAGCACCAAGGTCGCTGAGATGCAGTCAGCCGTTCAGCCAGCTGCTGTGCCGTTGCTAACTCAGAAGCTGGCGGCTGCTGCCATAGCTGACTATGACAGTGCTGGAACGGCTGCCTGCCAGACGTGCACCTCGGCAGGATGGCGTGTGTTGAGTTTGTTGGATGTGGTTGCTCAGGAGGAGGCCTGCCAGTATGAGCAGATGGCAGAACAGGAACAGGAGAGGGAGCAAGGTGGAGCGGCAGAGCACTGTGCGGCAGCCGTGTCGGGGATATTAGGTGCGTGTGGCCACGGATGGGTGCACATGGTGGTATGGCAGCTTAAGCACAATCAACCGTACTCTGCTGGCGTCCGTGCGATAGGCAACATAGTGTGCTCAACAATGGTTTGCCAGTCAATGTGCTGTGCTGCTTTAGCCTTGTACGAGCTTGGGATTTCATGTTCGTATTGGTATCGCATGCATGCAGAGAGCTGCCTCGTCGCCACTGAGGGACATGCGACTTTCCACGCACGGGCCCTGGTGCTTTCTAGGCTTCTGCTGCCCGCATCTGTTGCTGATGACAACCGGCTGCCTGCAGCTGCGCCTGATCTCATGTCAGTGTGCACCCAACAGCAGCAACTGGACGTCACCTTGGACGCCAACTTGGATGCCACCTTGAACGCACATGCAGCATTGCTGTGCTGCACCATGCTAGCACTAGACGCTGCTGCACTTGCTGCTTCTGCTGGGGCTGCCAGTGAGCAAGCTGGTGATGCCACATACGCAGACTGCAGAGCTGCGCAGGGAGCAGCTCCTGTTGGAAAGCTATGCTCTGCATGGCAGCAGTATGATTTGTGGGCGCCGCGGAGTGTGGAAGCGTCGCGTCTGCTGACCATGCAGCTAGCGCAGCTGCCAGCAGCCGCAGATGGGCGAGTCATTCCCAGGGCGGAGGCATGCCTCCACAGCCTGCTGCAGCTGTGGCAACTCTTCCACCTGCAAGGTAACTCAAGAAGTTCCGTAGGTGCTTGCAAGGCACTGCCATTCAGGCTTGCAGCTGATCTGCATCTCCAATACAGCCGTTACAACTGCATGCAGCGACGATGTGCCTGGTCAGCTCTTGCCTTTGCAGATAACCTTCATGGAATGCAAGCGCTAGAAGAGGCAGTGTCAGTGCTTGTCCAGCGTGCATGTGGCGGCCATGTCAGTGGTACCGTGGCCTCTGTGGCAGCCTGCCTGTTGCCAAGGATAAGCTGTGTGGGCTGGGCCCTGGCGGCGTGCTCTGCTCCCACGTTAGCAGAGGGGCTGGCAGTGCAGGGACGGTGTGTGCCAGAGGCACAGCAGCTGATGACGCAGCTGCAAGGCGCAAGGTGAGTGGGCGATGGGAGGTTGCAGGTGCTGATGAGCAACCGAGTCCTGGCTTGTCAGTTCCATCCTTCCAATAGAAAGCCGGGTGTGTAGCACGTCACTGGCCGCATGGCCTTGGCGCGCATATCTCTGATGACAAGTGATGCAAGTGCCAAGTGATGGAACCTTGCACACGTTCATGTGTGGTGCAGATGCCTTGGCGCTTCGGACGCCAGGAGCATGGGGCATGCCATGGTGTCCGCCGCGCACGAGACGGCGTTTGCCATGCCACAGCAGCATGGTCTGCTGTGGCTGGTGATGCGAGTGCAGTTGCTACAGCAGGCTGCAGCGTGCTATCTACAGTGGGGAAACACGGCACAAGCCTGGGCAGCCGCTCAAGAAGCTCTCAAGCTGACCACAGCGCTGCAGAATACGCGTGCGAGCAGTCAGCCTGCCACAGCGTCAAGGTAAGCCTGGGACAGCCTGGCAAGCAGCACAAATCATACTCCGCCAGCCGTAACATCTGACCGGCAAGTAGCTCAGCCAGCCAGTGTGTAACTTTTCATATTGCTCGCAGGGATGGTCAAGACTATGACGATGCGATTCCCTCGGGAAGCGAACCCACACAACACAACCCGTCGCTAGCAGATGAAGGCGCGGCTTCAAACGGCCCTGCATCGCCCACCGCAGGTCCACGCCCACACCTGATGGCGGCCGCCATCCGCACCACACCGGCGGGCTCGACCCTAGTCACGTGGCTGTGTGCTTCACTGCATATGGCCAGTCTGATTCAGGCGGCTGAACTCAGTGAGGTGCTGGGCCAGCCAGACGAGTCAGCATGCCTCCTGCGCGAGTGCATTCAATTGGCGCGGCAGCTGGGTGCACGCGCAACCGTGGCGCTGGCCAGTATGCGCCTGGCGCACGTTCTGCATGGGCAGGGCAGTCAGGAGGCAGCATGCACGGCACTGCGTGAAAGCCTCACGAACCTGTGCGATGCAGCAGGTGGGCTTTCCAATGCAGCCGCATGTGCAGCGTTGTTGAGCAGGGCTTGCATGTTGAGGCGAACCTGTTCGGTCACAGTCAGTTCAAATCCGCGCGGTTGCACTCAAAACCCTAACGCAGGTAGGCTGGTTTTAGGGCGTGGTGAACCCCAAACAAAAGCTTGAAGCATGGGAAGCTACAGACGTGCAGCTAACCTGTTCGTGTCCTGGCTCAAGCGCAAACAATCTGCTGCTTCTTGGTTGCAGATCCTAGCCCGCCCGCACACGCGCGTCTGCTGTCCTGCGCTGCAATCCAGCTGTCGGCCAGCCTTGGCTACACCAACTTGCTCGCCAACCATCTGCACGTTTTGAAAATGGCTGGGCCCGCTACGAAACCACCAACCACAGCACGGGAAGGCTGGCAAGTTTCCTTGTCCATTCTTGACCAGCAAGCAACCAAAGGCGGGCAAGTGGTTGAGGCAGCTGCACAGCAAGGAACAGCAGCAGTTCAATTGCAGGTGACTGGCTGCCTGGCAGTTGCACTGCTGCACATTGAGGAACAGCAGGCAGCACCAGCTGCTGAATGGTTGGCCAGGGTCGAGCAGCGACTGCAGCAGCAGCATCAGGCATCAGCTTGCCTGCCGACAGAGCAACATCTGCACAAGCCAGGCAAGCGAAAGCAGCCCACAAACAACACAGAGATCAGAAGCCAGGCAAACTTGCTGGGTGATCACGTGCCTGAGAGCTGTCACGAACCTGGACAGTTG
The DNA here is from genome assembly GCA_004335635.1 of Chloromonas sp. AAM2. NCBI lineage: Eukaryota > Viridiplantae > Chlorophyta > Chlorophyceae > Chlamydomonadales > Chlamydomonadaceae > Chloromonas > Chloromonas sp. AAM2. The sequence continues at coordinate 10,237 of QAXH01004285.1, read as the reverse complement.
GGCAGTCATACATGGCCAGCCCTGCAGTCACAGTTGCTGCTGCTGCAGTCACAGCTGCGGGATTTGGTACAAGGCGAGTCAGCCAGCAAGGTGCAGCAACAAGGGCTGGTCGTGGTGGGTCTGGATGCAGCGCCTTCAAGTGGCCTTCAAGGCTTGGAACAGCTCTTCGCAGAAGGCGTTTCCATTTCCCAGACTCCTGCACGCAAGTCCGGAGGTGGGGCATCATCAAGGAACGCAGCAGCATCCAGCACGGCTACCGCAAGTCGGACGGGATGCGCAGGGGGGAATGACACAGCGGAGGCGTCTAGCACTCAGCTGCGGCGGCTCGTACGAGCGCTGCTGTTAGCCTGGGGCAGACCAACAGTGTGTGCCCATGCCTGCCAGGCCCTTTTTGAGTGGTCAGTGCAGAGGGGCTTGCCTCATGCAGCCGCCATGTGTGTGCAGCTCGGCCTGGGCCTGCACTCCAGCTTGCAACAGCTCTCAGCCTGTGCTGCCAGAGCAGCTGCACAGGGGTCCAAGCACCGACCAGCCGGTGCAATGGAAGGCGCCATGGAAACAACTGACATGGCTGACGCATGCATGGAGGATCACGACATCAGTCCAGAACGGGACCAGCGACATGATCTAAACGCCAGCAATGGGGAGGCTGGGGAGCACAGCCAAAGCCCATGCAGCCGCTCAAACGCCGCCTCGAGTTTGGATGCAGTGACCTGTTCTTGGCTGAGCAGCGCACAACGCGCATTGTCGGCTGTCTTGACGGGTGTCCAAAACGAAGGGGATGAGGCCTCCTCAGCACGAGCGCAGGTTCTGTTGGAGGAAGGGGCGGCGGGTTGGCTGCAGCAGGTGATGGAGCAGCTGCCAAGGGGCTGTGTGGCGGCGTGCATTTCACGCGGCATCAAGGGTTGGAGCATTGGCAGCAATGGTACAAGCAGCAGCAGACAGGCCAATCACATGAACGCAGGCAGCTCGACGCCGCACGGCCACAGTCAGGCACAGTATGTCGTGTGCAGGATTAGTGCAGGGTCTCCTCCCATCGTGCTGCTGCTTAGCAACCCGGGTGTAGAGTTGCAAACGGATAGCAGCAGCAGTAGTAGCAGCGCTCCAGCTGTAGCTTTAGCACCCACAGCCAAGGCCAACAGCCGGAGAGCAACCAGTAGCAGGTCTAAGGCTAAGGCTGCAGCTGCCGAGACAGATGAGGTCACCAGTGATAGCAGGCAACCAGCTTCAACTCAAACAGCGGCCGCTGGCAGCGCGGCAGGGGATGGTGTGTTGCAGGATGCAGCAGTGCCGCTTCTGTCAGAGCTTGCATCAGTGCTGCAAGCCAGCGCCGCAAGCATGGCTTCGTCCGCCTCTCTACAGTCTCATGAGGCCAAGGCGGCATGGTGGAAAGTGGGTAAAGGGTGGCGATTAACAAGATGGGACTGGCAGTAGGCCCAACGCTGCAAGAACAATTGCAAATGTAGTACATGCAGGAACGGACAATGTGCGCCCCCACTGGCTGCCTGGGCATGTAAGCCCCGTGATGACTGCTCTGGAGAGTGTTGTGCATGCACCTTGACATTATGCCATCCTCGTAAACTGATGTTTTCAGCCTGGTGTGCAGGTAAGGCATTCTGAAGATAGGGCCTTGCTCTCTGCATGCTGCCATGCAGACGCGTTTGGACCTGGACTCGCGCATGTCCCAACTGCTAGCCACCATGCAGAACACGTGGCTGGGCACCTGGGGCTGGCTGCTGCTGCAGCAGCAGTCACCAGCTATGCATGCCCGCCTGTGGGCACCAGCCTGCAGTCTGGCTGGGGAGATGCTGGGCTGCGGCCCCCTGGCAGCCAGCGGCAGCACACGCCATGCCGTGCTCAGCGAGTTGCTGTGTCTGCTTCTGGCAAGCTGCAACCAGCTGACCAATCTTCAGCTGCAAGACACAATGTCCAGCCTCTGGCTAGCGTGCCAGGAAGAAGGTATAGATCAGGGGAGTCTGCACGGTGGCGAGCAAGGACATGCAGTATTGCAGCTGATGGAAGCCATTCGGGCCACTGTGTCTGTTGATGCTGCTATCAAGGGCTTCCTGGGGCAAAGCGCTGGGGATGAGTCGGTGGTACACGCAGGGAGAGGAAGCAAGAGTGAGGAGTGCCAGGCGTACGATACCTGCCCTGCACGCAAGGTTGGTCAGGCTAGCGACGTTCACATGGAAAGTGTGCGCCGGGATGCTGTTTGCGCCCTGCCGCCACCGGCAGCAATGGCAGCTGCCCCTATGACAGGCCTGCGCGTAAAAGCGCCGACAGTCGAGTCAACCGCCACAGTGGCCCGCAAGCGGACGTCCCGTCTCAAAGGCTTGTCAGTTGCATCAGCGATCAAGGAGACGCCACAGCAACCCTCTATTGTCCAGGCGTTGGAGAGCCGCGTGCTTCAGCCCATTGCTGAACCGACGGTGGTTTTAGCTGAGACGAGCCAGAGCGGCACGGCCAACCAAGCCACGGCTGCTGCACGGCCGACCAGGGCAAGGAAAGGCCGTGTGCAAGCAGCAGCCACTGCCACGCAACAGCTCCAGGAGTTGAGTGAAACACCGCAGCAGACTGGGAAAGCACCGGCCCTACAACTATCCCTTGGTGGTGCGTCAGTCTGTACCGGCACGCGATTAGCAGAGCGAACAGGGCATGTTGCATGCATGCTGGCAGCAGGGACAAATACGAACCAAACAGTAGTAGCTGGTGATGCAGGCGACCAATGCACTCCTCCGCTCATGCTGGCGCTGTTCGACAATCTTCATGCTCTACCGTGGGAATCCATGCCAAGCATGCGGTCCTCGGTCACCCGTGTCTACCGCACGCCCAGCCTGCTTTTTGCGGCCGCGTCATGCGCGAGGCTCGCAGCCACTGCTGAGGCGACGGCTGCATTGCGCTCAAGCCAAGAGGACGCGAACCGCTCCTCCTCGCTACTTCAAAAGCGTGGCAGGGCATCCGCACAAGATCACGGCGGGCACATTGGAAATGCGCCCATGCCTTGGTCTTCCAGCTCCGATGACGCTGAGACGGACTCCTCCGCCTGGGTCGTCGATCTGTCGTCAACATTTTACCTTGTCAACCCTGGCGGCGATTTGAGCGACACACAGGCCAGCTTTGAGGCATGGTTCTCAACGCAGCTGGGGTGGCAGGTGCGGTTCAGTCCAAGCGTCCAAGCACCTTCAGATCTCGCCGTTTTTCCAGAACAACAGGTCATGTCAATCTATTGATGCCAAGTACAGCATGCTACGGGCGCCACTGCCTCGTACAAGCAAACATGCATGCTTTATACAACTGCGTGTTAACATTGCCTAAGCCTTGGTACCAGTACTCAACAGGGCATGCCTATCTGCAGGGCACTGCTGGTCGTCCTCCGCCTTGGGAACAGCTGCTCTCCGCCCTCCAGTCGCACTCCCTGTACGTCTACATGGGCCACGGCAGTGGCGAGCAGTACCTGCCCTCCGCTGCCCTCAGGCGCCTGCCGGCCTGCGCAGCCAACGTGCTCATGGGCTGCAGCAGTGGGCGCCTGCGCACACACGGCAACTACCCACCTTCAGGCGCTGTGCTCACGTACCTGGCAGCAGGTAGGGTCGCTTGTTGACCCTTGCTTTGGCCCCTCCAAACTGCTGCCGCTCGGAAGTTGGGCTGCCCTGTTAGTCAATGCAACGTCCATGTTTAAATAATTCTCGGTTGCTTTGTGCTGATCTTGCCCCGTTCCTAGTCACTCCTTGCCCTCATGGCTGCTGTTGCTCAGGCAATCCTGTGGTCTCTGCTAGTCAACCTGGGTGTTTGATATCAGCAAGCACAGCACAGAGCATGCTGTGACCAAGAGACAGCATCGTGTGCGCTGACCCTTATTGTTGGATTGGATCCTTTATATGCAGGGTGTCCAGCCGCGGTCGCCAACCTGTGGGACGTCACGGATAAGGACATAGACAGGTTCAGTGCAGCAGTGCTCAGACGCTGGCTGGCACCAGTGGGGTGTGGGGACCAAGGCCATGCAGATGGATTCAAAGGGGCATCCAGCAGCCAGGCTCTTGCTTCACGCACGGTTAGAGAGCAGTTGGAAAATGGCAGCACAGGGAAAGGCGCCAAAAGCCAGCTAGGTTTGCATGATGGCCTGGGTGCAGGTGCTGGTTCCTTGGCCTCCCATTGCATGAGCGGGGCCGTGGGTGTCAGCCGCAATGAGTGCAAACTGCCTCACCTGATTGGTGCTGCCCCAGTTTGCTATGGGGTTCCAGTGCACGTGCATTGGCAGGGACCAAGACGCCCAGATGGCGTGCAGTAGCATATTGTCGCAATGTAGAGATTGAGGTAGGATAGAGAGCACATGGTGGTGGTATGCAAACAGCTTGTTGTCTCAACTCGTGCCGTCTCTTGATATTTGATTTGAGTGGAGAAATGGGGAGCAAACGCACGTGGTTCATGTTGATAGTGAGTGTTATCTCTAGCTTGCATAGGTAGAGCCTTGTGCATCTAGATGGCCGGCGCCAATCTTTGTAGTCTGGGCAGTAGTAGTGAGTGGTGCTTGGTTCCAGGTTTAGTAACTACACAGCCATTGGAACTTGACATCTGATGCAGTTTCGCCCAGCCACATGCATCCTGGCCTAACTTCTGTTCACCATGCCACCACGTTCCTTGGCTTTCCAGACCACTAGGTGGAGGACGCCTGTGAATTCAGTATGCGCATGGAATCCACAGGCGTCTCGGTGATCCATAACATGCAGCCAAAATGGTGTGGCCATGTGCGTGCATCATGGCCCAAACGGTTGGGATGCTCTCTATGAGCAGGTGCTGGTTGCTGAGCTTCGGCCGATATAAGAGCAGTATCAGCGTCGTCTGCAGCTCGCGGAGTGTGTCACAGCGGTCGCCACTTGGTTGACGTGAGCGTTTGAGTCAGGTTGACGTTTTGAGCGAGCCGACGTCATCTTGCGTCAGAAATTTCAGCACAACACACGTACACACTACAACATTTCCTGCTTGCCAGTGTAGTTTACTCGCTACTTTATCTCCCAAAACCCTGCCAGCTTTTGGTCCAGCAGCTTTCGACACCTTGCGCTGTGTCTGCCAATGGCCACACACAGTTGAATTGCGGAACTGAGCCAGAGTTTACTTTACTACGAACAGACGCAGCAGCGACCAGCTTCTGAAGCCCTGATTTTACGCAACCCTAGCTTCGCTCAAACAACAAAAATGCTACTGACTCCGCAAGGCCGGAGCGCCGTCATTGGAAACGCCAGAGCGAGGAGTTTAGGTTTGCCTAGACATCGTCTTCGTAAGTGAAGGCGTGGCCGTTCAAGTCACGCACAGCATGACGCGGATCCACACCGGCATTCGCAATGTTCAAGTCCCAATACCTGCATGCGCAAGCACCCTAGCCACACCATCCGCTTAAACCATACGTCTGCGCTGCCACACCGTGTGCGGAACTCCTGGTGCACGGTCTCCGTACCCTTAGGGTTGGCAGAGAAATTCCTTTTTAGTGTTTGTCAAAGCTCGTTCTTCCTGATGTCACTGCAGGTTGCTGCAGCATCCGAGCCCATGCTTCTGGCACTGCTGTTCCCCAGCCTGCCACAGGCAGGATGGCTCCCACACCTGCTGTGGAGCGCAAGATTCCACGCAGCATTCATGATGTGGACAACGGCAGCATTCTGGGCTTTGGTGCTGACCTGTCCGAGGATCATCCGGTACGAAGAGGGGATACTAGGCAATAGCTTGGATGCCTGAGACATGGGTGTCCGTGTAGATGCTTAGTTGATGCTTAGTAACCGCATTGGAGCAGGTTATGGAGCAATCCGCTGCCGTTGGTGCCGCAGGGTTTCCATGATGCTCTGTACAAGCAGCGGCGTATCATGATTGCAAACCAGGCCAAGGCACACAAGATGTGAGTCAAGGGCAGTTTCCTTCAGCGCAAACAGCACAAGCCAGAATTTTGTATTGTCGCGTTTTCCCCTCTCTCTAACGGTGCTGCAGCCTGAGCACAGTATCCTAGCAGCCTCACCCGCCCCTTACAATGGCGACGCAATCAGTTGTCGATGTGGCACACCACAGCAGGTCAGGTGTGCTGTGCCACGAAGTGATGTGCACACTACTGGGCTGCACCTGCCTCCGTCAGTTGACATCAGGGCATCAGTGCGTTTTCAACAGCTTTTGAACAGTTGACTGCGCTGGCTGCTGCTGCATAACAAAGCTCAGAGGGCAGTGCGTTCTCAAGGGCCGGATCATCAGTGCTGGTACTCAAAACTCAGTTGCCATGCCCAGCCGGTCAACAAGCAATGCAGCAGTTGCTAGTACACACCCGTCAACGTTATGCCTTGCCTGTATGCTATGTGCAGTGGCGAGCGCATTCCTGATGTTGAGTACAGTGTTGAGGAGGTGGAGGTGTGGGGACACGTGCTGAGGCAGCTCATGGCGCTCTTCCCCAAGCATGCCTGCAAACAGTTCCTGCGCACTCTCCCAACACTGGGGTTCAGAGACGACAAGGCAAGGGCAAGACAGGCAAAAGCTGTAGGGACAACCGCATGGTGGAATGGACCGTGGACGAGGGTGTTTGGAGTTGCGTGCATGTATGCCCATCCCATGCACGATGTTCTGAGATGCATGGCCATGTAGCTTGAGCTTTGGCGGCTGCGTTGCCAGCATTCATATCAGTCAATGCACATGATACTATGATGTGTTCTACTCAACACGCACTGTTTACCCTCTGTCCTCACCCACCGGCAACTCTTTCCCCTCACTCAGGTCCCTCAGCTTCAGGAGATGTCGGATGTGCTCAACGCCACCACCGGGTGGACCATAAGGCCCGTGGTGAGCCACGGGGAGAGGGAAGGGCCGCTAAGGTATCATATCACATTCCAACGCTCTTGGATTAAATGACGTCATCCACATGACGTTGCTCTGATCAGAAACAGGTGCATGCATGTACTTGGCAAGGTGGGCGGCTGGATGAATCCAGAATCACAGCCTGTAAGCGGGTAGCGCACAGAGATGTGAGTCAGAAGCTGTTGTGGTTCCTTGTGTGCAGGCTGGCCTGATGCACCCTCGTGACTTCCTTGCAGGACTGGCCTTCAAGACCTTTCGTGAGTGCAGGACTACATTCAGAGCTATAACAAGTAGTATTGCACCTAAGAGCCTCGTGCCACAAGGCTGGCGTCAGATTTGCAGAAGCATGTATAAGCAAGGTGCCGCATAACAGAATATAACTGCTGTGTGCATAGATATCGCTCATGTTCAGTGCACATTGCTGACTGATGCCGGGCCGCGCCTGCTGTACGTGTCGTTTCACGTTGATCTTGCCTTCAACATGTGCTGCTGCAGACAGCACGCAGTACATGCGCCACCCCAGCCGGCCCAGCTACACACCCGAGCCTGACGTGTGCCATGAGCTGATAGGTGAGGGATGGGCACCAGATGACCATTCACTTGAACACCAGCATGTCTGGGCTGAAGGGGCACACGATATGGATGATGTGTTCAAAAGGTTGATGAAAGCAAGGGTGCCAGGGTGCAAGCATGTATTGGTGATAGGCGCTGTGCCCTGGTGCTGGCGCAAGCAAAGGGACTTTCCAGGTGCTTTCGCTCGGGTCACTCGCACCTGGATGTGGTTGCAGTAACAATAATACATGGCAGCATGTCATTGCGTGGTGCACGTGCATTTGTCAATGAGCGCTTGTGCACCGGGGTTCATGCAGGCCATGTGCCCATGCTTGCTGACCCGGCCTATGCGGATCTTGTGCAAGCAATTGGCGTGGCGTCCCTGGGAGCTGATGAGAAGATGGTGAGTAGGCAGGCAGGGCAATACTGGGCATGGGCATGGGCATGGGCATGGGCAATACTGAGTGGGCAAAGTTCCCATTGCACGGAACTGCCAGACATGCACGAGGATGTGACACAGGCGTGCAAGTGCTTAGGTCTGGAAGTGTATCTGCCGCTTACGATGCGGGATGGCTATCAGCAGCAACATATGCCTCTCTGAGATTGGGTCCACACCAACATTTCAGTCTTGTGGGGCAGGCAGTGGCAGCACACAGTACTCAGCTGCTATGCTGTCCCTTGTACCCGCAGATTTGGCACCTGACCAAGGTCTACTGGTTCACGGTTGAGTTTGGTGTTGTGATGGAGGGGGGCGTGCCCAAGGCGTTTGGTGCGGGCGTGCTCTCTTCCTTTGGCGAGCTGGATCACATGGCGCAGGGCAGGGCAACGCTGGTGCCTTTCGATCCTTTCGCAAAACAGGTCAATAGCCAGAACTGTGTGTATTTCTGGAGGGGGGGCTGGTAAAAAGAGGTTACTGGTGCATAATGGCCTAGGCTGGCTGGCTGGCTGGCTGGATCATCGTGGTGATGGCTTCACATGAGCTTGCTACAGAGGGTTTGAAACCCCTTTCTGTTTGATATGCGCTTTGGGATATGTTTGCTGCCATCCTAGAACGTGAGAAAGTGCTCCCGGTGTAATTCGACACACACACACACACACACACACACACACACACACACACACACACACACACACACACACACACACACA
>QAXH01004284.1:1903-19357 GCA_004335635.1 Chloromonas sp. AAM2 | reverse complement strand
AGAGTAACGCTTGTCAGAGCGAGAGTAACGCTTGTCAGAGCGAGAGTAACGCTTGTCAGAGCGAGAGTAACGCTTTACGTCGTAAATTCCTCGACCTCGGGCCTCTAATTCCCTGCGGAGACACCATAAACCTTTAGGTAAAGGTAAGCAATGAGTCTGGAAGGCAGAAAGAAGCAGAAGCACAGCTGAAGTACAGTGACCGTCCCTTTACCCGACCAAATTCCATTTCGCTATCCCACGCATCAATCGATCTTTGCAACTCTTTGGCAAAACGGACTGCTCCGTGATGCAAGTCTTTATCCCAAGTCAGCTTGATCGTGCGGTGGCGTCTTCTACGCTTTGAAGAGGTCTCTAGTACTTATACCTGCAGTATGTAGAATTGCTGTGGACCCTTTGTCCAACCAGTCACCAAAGCCTCCCATTTGCGGACCTTTGAAGTCCCATTATAAACAAGGCTCTAGCCCTACCACCAGTATAATTCACACCAAATACCATATAAACAAGGCTCCAAACTTTCGATGATGTCAGGTGTGCGAGTGACGTCATGAGTTTCAGACACCCGACAGCACCTCTGTTGCAGCCATTGCAGACAGCGGATGGCAAGCGACCACATGCGGTGAGAGTGTGCCACCACTGCCACACCGTCTGGAATTGCAACGTCAACGCTGCACGCAACATGAGATGCCTGCTGGAGTGTGAGGTGGCTGGCCAGCAACGTCCACCAGCGCTGCGCAGACCGCTGGCACGGCGCAGGCGTGGCACAGCTGAGGAGCTAGAGGAGCCGGAGGCCATTGCCCAGGGTGCGGCAATGGACGCTGCAATAGAGGACAATGCTGGCGGTTAAGAGAGCCGTCATGGGGTGTGAGTCCCCTTACAAACGCAACCCTTAACACTGATCGGATCTTGGGCCGGTTGGAATTAGGGACTATTACTGATTCAAGGGAATGGTCAGGTTAAGAACTCGTGCCGGTCATGAAGGAATCCTGGTGTGCCATGCTAGTCATGTCCCGAGTTGCTGGACCGGCATTATTGTGAACGAGTTGAAAAAAAAGAGAAGTTTGCCAGTGTTGGACAGTGTTGAATTAACCTGGTTGAATCAAATGGCTTAACTTGACCGACGATGCAGCACATGCAGCAGCTGATGTTGAGCACATGCAGAAAACCTAGGCTTCCAAAGCTGCCTGGCTGACTGCCTGGCACTTCTAGGGCAGTTACTACCACGAATCTACAAACTTGCCTTGCATCGTCACCGCATGTCACCTGTTTTAACCCATGTCTCACAGTCTTGGCTACTGTCCTACAGGTCTTGAGGCCAGTCCACAGAGAGTATACCAATCAGGCGCCCACGACGTACACCCTCTGTCAAACATCACCACCCACAACAGGACGTACAAGTGACAGGTCTTAAGGCCAGCGCTCCCTGGCCTGTGAAAGAAGACATCTGCGTTTAAGTACCCTGAAATCCGGTACTGTCCCAGAACCGGCAAACGTTTTTTTCACAGGGCTGGTATGCAATACTGTATCGCCGCAGTGCAGCCGCGAGACGTGCCTCAACCAGTGGCTCACTCGCAAGGCACATGCATCATGCCCTGACAGCTGAGCCGGGACCGCCAGCCTGCCTGGCGACCTGGCTTGAATTCTGGTCTGCCAGGAGACCCAGAAGGCGTGTGATGTCCTGCAAACATGCAGAAGCATGACAGCATGAGTTTGCGGCACGTGAAGGAAGCTGCGCATAACTTCAACAACCCTTCAGACAAAACGGTGCAGGGCTCAGGATCCGCAGCTCGCCTACAATCCATGCTCCAGTTGATGGACATTTGTGCTTCAACTTGTCATGCAACAGCTTGCCAACGCCCAACTTCCTGCTAAATATCACCTTTACTATGCACAGCCTTCCCTGCTAGCACAGCAATACAACTCCATCTGCACTGCATTCTGTTTCCATCTTACTGGGACAGCCTTGCCAGAATGGTCAGCCACTGCTTTGCTGCAGGAACCAACTCACGTCTGTCTTCAGTGCAAAGAACGAGGGACCCACAGCCATTGCCTAGCCCATCTAGCTGCGCCCTTCCCCGTGCCCGGCACTTCATGGCTCAGGCTGGCTGACTTTCTCATCATGGTGTTGGCTGTACACAGGAGCTTGCTACAGAAACCCTGGTTTGTTGGCTATGCGCCTTAATTGCTCCCTCCTAAAGCATGGAAAAGCCCTCCCAATGTGAAACGGCGAGACACACACCTGTAGCTGCTCTGCGGGGTAGCACTGCTCCGCTGCCGCCCTGAACACCTGCTCCCACCTCTGTGGCACTGGCAGCTCCACACTTCGCCACGCCCACAGCAGCACACCCAGCTGCGCAGGAGTGAAGTCGGACAGGCAAGAAGACACCTGAAGGCAGGCAGGGCATGCAACTTCTCAGATCTAATAGATGAGGAGATGGTGCAGGCAAGGGGTCCTGTCAGGGAGGTGTCATGTCAGTGACACTGCATGGTGAGAGTGTCATGTCAGTGACACTCTCAAGCCATGGATGAATGCGGCATAATGTGCATGCATCAAGGTGATGACAAGGTGCATGTCAGGCAGTGGGCCGCGCTTGCTCCACAAGGGTATGGCAGAGCTGCTGCAGGGCGGCAGGTAGCCAACTTGGAATTGAAGCTGTATGCTGCCATGGAATGAGCCGTGCACCAACAAACATGTGCATGATGACAAGGTACAGTTCAAAAGTCGTGCTGGCGCAGAAAGGGTAGAACAGAACTGCTACAGGATAAAGGGTCGCCTGGACCTGTGTGCCAGGTCCGCACCTGCGCCACTGCCGCCTGCTCCCACTGTTCGCTGGGTTGGTACCGCAGACGGGCGAACGCCCACACGCCGTCTGCCAGGTCACCGGGGCCCAGCTGCGGCACGCTGGCCTCAGCAGCTGCAGACATGGAGAGAAACGGACAACCTAGTGGACTGCCAGAGCCATCAGATAGCATTCACAAAACGCTTGCACCGTTGCCATTCGATAGCATCTCTGCTTGGTACGTACAATGAGTGAACTGACTATCAATTCCATCAAACAGCGTCTCAGTGCAGACATCAAAACGCGCGCCGGCACAGGGGCGTGGTCGGTCATAAACCACGATTCAGGCGTCAATCAGGTCTAACTTTCAGCGGCATGACCCCCTGCCGTGTGCCTCTGCATTCATGATGCTGTGATGCTGAGCTGGTGAGAAGAGCCACACGCTCCCTGCTCACCGGCTGAGAACGCCTCCATCCATTGTTCATCCGGGCGTATGCGCAGGTTGACACAGCTCCACAGCAACCGCATCTGCTCGGGGCCACTCAGCATCCCAAGCATGGCCTGGAGTCATAGCGGGTTAGGCAACAATCATGGTCATAGTGATGTAATGCGTCGCTGGCTGCGCATCCGCTCTCAAGTACCTGATGTATTCAAATGCTGTATGGTTTGATAATGTTAACAATCTGGCTAAGTCTGGATGCTTCTGGATGTTTGCGAAACTGAGCAGATGCTGAGGATCATGCAAACCCACGGCAACAAGGTAACCTTCATCTGCCCTTGCATGTGCATGCCGAAGGCCTGTGGCATCAAGCAACATTCAGGGGCCGGTGCACCTTGAAATCACACAGCTGGTTGCCGACTGCACCAAAAGCGAAGGTCAGCATGTGATTTCCAGCTTCAGCACCAGAGTCAGCAACTCTTCTTCACAGTCCCCGGCCTTCAAATCGTTTCTGCATGCTCCGCCGCAGCACACACCTGGGTTTGCGGCAGCAGCCCCGCCAGCAGTTTGCCCGGCGGCGGATCCGGCAGGACCCACAGCGCCGCGGAGTGGAGCGCCAGCAGCAGCGCTTGCGGGCTGAAGGTGGGCAGGCGCCGGGTGACGCCTTTGTACCAGGACTCGACAAACAAAGGGTCCGGTGTGTGGGACAACCTGAGGAGACAAGGGGGCAAACACAACGTGTATGGCAATGCAGCTCCGCTGGATTTGCTGTAGGCTTTGCTCACTACATGGCGCACTCAACTACGCAAAACACTAGTCAAACAATCCACACAAAATATTTGTTTATGCTACCTCGCAGAGCACAGGAGCGCAGGTGCCATGTTGTGTTTGCTCCCTTGTCTCCTCAGGTTGTCCCACACTCTTTTGAGACAGTGTTGAGCTCGGGGTTAGAATAAAGGCTCAGGGCCCAGGCCTACTCGTGAGCACTCTTGAACCAACCGCCTGTGGCGCCGCTCTCTAGCAATCACCAGTCCATCAATAGATTGCCGCCTCACCTTGCGCACACCCATGCCAGGGTGGCTAGCTCCCGAGCGGTGAACAGGTCGATGCACTGCCGCAGTTCGCCCGTAAAAAACAGCATCCAGTTAAAGCTGGGACGCACCTGCCAAGCACAGGGCCACCAGGCTGTGCCATGCTATGCCATGCCATGCTACCATGCTAATTGCGCATGCTCCGCATGAAAGGAGCTGGAGGTGTGGACAGTGACCTAATGATTATTTTGCAGGCTCCCTACTCTGAAGTCATATTGGTGGTCGAATACCTCTCGGTCTGTCTCGGTGCTGTCTTGCTGCAAGCGGTTCTCAGCTCATTGTCGTGCAGTAAGCACAAGCTTTGATTGCCCTACGTATTCAACTACCTGTAGGGTCGCCAGTGCCCATGCGAACTTAACCAGTGCAGGCGGGTTGACGCCCGACACTGCCACTACGTCTCTGAATGGAAAACACAGGCAAACACACACAGCGCTCAAGCATTAAGCTATGCGCGTCTGCACTGTGCTCAACAAAATGTCATTCCACACAAACGGGGCTGAAAGAACGACACTGAATGAGCCCTGCTGACAGCTATCCACTGGCATCCATTCCAGTTTGGTGGTTCCGACAGCAGTGCAGTAGACGTCTTGCTGCAGCGCCGCACTTGGCTTTGCAGGCACCGGTGCAAAGACCAGCTTTATTTGCAGCCACGTTCCAATGGACTGTGCGAGATGTCAAGCGCTTGCAATCTGGATAGCCGTCAATTCATGGCCTGACCCTAAGAGTTGAAAGTTTTGAATGGACCCTTTGCTGACCCCATTTCGTATGGTTCCTGGCGCCATGCTTCTACGTATAATGATTATTACTGACTAAAAATACGTATAACCATTGTATAGCAGGCCATGAAAGCTGGCCAAGCCTCCGCACTGATCAGCTCACTGTTCACCTAAGTCTGCGCTGCGCCATCTCCGCCCACGCAGCACTGGGCGTGTGCCCCAGCTTGGCCAGGCCGAACATGATGTTGGCCAGGTCCTGAGATGTGAACTTGGACATCCTGCACAGTCAGCAATATGCATGCTTGCTGCAACATTTAGTATGGCATCTGGCAGCACCAGCAAACTTCAGGATGTAAACTTAGCCACCTCGAAGCAGGCCAATGCAGACACATACTGCAGCTCATGCACGCAGAAGCGTCCTCACAAAAGAGCACCTGAAGTTACTCTTAAGCTCGTACTTCTGAAACAGAAGAGCATGTGCACCAACTAGACACCTCTCCCGTGCCTTTTTTTAATTCAGAAGCCTTCTGCCAGGTAAGCACTCCAGGTTACTTTGAGGGTCACTCTTCTGGAACAAAAGAACACCCAGATTGAAAATCATGCAATCAGCAAGCAGCACCCACATCTCCATGCGCACCTTATGTACGTCTCCAGGCAGTATCGGTCCAGCCAGGCGGGCGGGGGCACGTGTCCTGTACCGCCCAGCGCCGCTCCTAACCCTGACAGAGCGTCTGGCTGGAAGCTGCTCATCTGACTGAACGAGCTGTCCACCACAGCAGTGACCACCCCCTGCACCATGGCACCACGTGATGCCCCATGTGCTTAGCCAATCCTAGTCACTGGCACCACGTTGTTAGTTATCTCTGGCATCAAAGGTAGGACGTGCTGCATCAATTCAACTCCTACATAAAAACAGCCTACACGTTCAACCCAGAGCAACATCAGGCGTACCGCGACAGCTGTGTATGGAGGACACCTGTCTGGGCTCGGCAACAGCAGAAGGGCACCGTAATGCACCATGTGGTTAGTTGTCCGTAGTTAGTGGGCAGGGCAGGCTACACAGCACTCAAACCAACATCGGAACACCACCACAGCTGCGTACAGAGGACGCCTGCCTGGGCTCGGCAAGAGCAAGAGCGCTGAGCTTTGCCAAGGCAGCTGCACGGTACATGAAACTATTGCTGTACGTTCACGATACAAGTTACGTGCTTGTCTGACCCCACCTGATCGTACAGCCTGAGGCGGTACATGCTGTACAGCGCACGTGACAGGTCCAGGGGGGAAGCTCCTGCAAGTCCTCGGCGCAGGGCTTTCACACACGACACGCCACAGTGCTGCACAGCCTCTGCCTGCAAAGCATATCACTCTCGCCCCAGTTAGTTCGCTGCCTGGCTGAGGCACTCCACAAGAGTTCTGCACGCTAGGTGCAAAGCGGACCCTAGGACGTGCTCTGAGCGTATACATGCAGTGAGACCTGGATCCTCACAATGCAGGACGAGCAGTGGTGCCAGGGACCGCCTGTGCAATCAACATCAACATATCAGAGGTGGAATGCTGCGATACCATGTAATACTGACTAGCATGCGGAATCCATGCACACCTGCTTCTCTGTGATGCCTCCGCCAGTGGCAAAGCCAGCCAGGCGTGACAGCACCGCCGACACATGGTGAGCATGCAGGAACTCCCCATGCTGGCCCATGATCGACAGCAGCTGGACAGGGCCATTGGCCGCATTGATGGCGGTCAGCAGCCTGCCGGCGAACTCGGGCGTGCCAGGCAGCGCCTGCGTGACAGTCATTTGATGATCATGATGATTTAGCAAAGCAATCAAAGCAATTGCCATGTATGCCTGCTCATCAAATTCCGTTGGCCACAGATGCTGCATTTTGCAACCCAGGATGTTGCAATAGCGCTCCTGACACTTGGCAACAATGCAATAAACTGGTTTGCGCAGTTTTGCCACGCAGGTTTGACATGTGGCTTGGCAGACGCTTGCGGAGTGACAGAGACCACGTGCGAATAGTTCTGTGGATTGACAGCCTGGTTGCCATACATCCAGCAAGCACATCCATACCGTTCTCGTTTCGTATCACAGCACGCCTTCATCATGGTCACATTGCCATGTGCAAGTCCGCCTGTTGCTCTTGTCCTCCATATTCCTCACGCAGCACATGCACGCTCACCAGCACTGGACGGCCAACATCCTGGTATTTGTCACGTCTGCGCTGCTTAGCTGGCAGCTTCTCTCGCCTCTTCACTAGCCTGACCCGCTTGGCAGCCTGGCACACTACTGTGGCTTGCTCTCTATTTGCATGCTGCGTACAATTCCGAGAAGGCAGCCATGAGCAGATTGCTCTGTGCGCATGGAGATGTTGGCCAAGTGACCTGGGTGCCAGTCCTTGCATGGACGATACAAGAGATCACATGTCGATCCAGTCCACATCCAGTAGGCGCACGCTTCTAAAGGCTGCACACAACGAATTGCATATTGTGGGCGTCGGCCGTTTTCCAACCACCTTTAAGCAGCTGTGGTGCTGGGTGCGTGCACAGGTGCCTTCGCAGAAAGCAGATTTATTGACAACACCGTATCGGCATTCAAGTAGTGAATCTAATTGTTTTGCCATTCCCAGAAGTAGTTGGGGTGGTCAGCCTTCGTCTTGGCAGTTTCGTTGACAGCACATCTGCCAGCTCTTCAAGGAGCACATTTGACAATGGCAGGCTTGGGTCTTGGCGGTTATGGCTCAGATGACGAAGACAGCCGAGGGTCAGGAGCAGGGCGAGACAGCCAAGCTGAAGGTAAGTCAAGCTCTTGGCGCTGCAGTGTTCTGTTCGACGACTGGCATGCCATAAGCCGCCTTGGCTCCTGGTGCTCTTGTGCCATGCAGATCGGCCACCCATGCTGCTACACACATACACAAGTGCAGAGGACATGGAGGAAGAACAAGGCAACGGCTTGACACCTACAGCGGGGCGAGGCTTTAACGCAGCACCAGATGTACAAGATTCAGAGGGATCACCTCAACAAAGCAGTGGCGCACAACAGGCATCAGGTATTTGGGATGGTATGTCCTTGGGCTGCCACAGTTGGCTGCGTGTTTTCTGGATGCATGGAACCTTCACTACACAAGCCTGCCATCTTGCGGCTGTTTCATGCTGCGTCACACCCTGAGTGGAATGGCTGAATCCTCAGCATGCTTGGATTATTGCCAGGGCTTGTGCTGCAAGTTTCATGCTTGGAACACGACGCATGGCAGCCAATTTGTTGCTACACTCAGTGACTGTTAATGCTGACGTACCCTCTGTTTGTCAATGTCGTCCTGCCGTCAGTGTGTCATGGCGTTATGCACTGCAGAACCATCGCACGCTTTCCCTCATGCTTTTCATGCAATTCATCCCTGAGCATGGTGCCATGCATGGCTGCAGGGGATGCAGGTCAGGACGGCAGCCTACCCGCCCGGCCGCCCTCTCGCCTGCCCCCACAGGGGCTCATGGGCGGGATAGCGGACGTGTACCTCCAAGACCTTCCACCCGAGCTCAGATACCCACCGCCAGGCACAATCAGCCCAGGGACAGTAGTAAGAGGGGCTGGCCATGTGCAGGGTACTGTGTGGAGGCCAGGGATGAACTTTGCACTAGCAGTCCCAACACTTGCTTCAGCAGCTACGTTAAACAATCTTAAACCCCTGAGGGATTTGTACTCTCTGTACAGGATGGATAAGTCACAAGGCTGAAGGTTGCCCCTAGCAACAAACACAACAGGGGACTGGACTGCAGCTGTGAGCAGTGGCAGCCTGACAAAAGCGCGGCAGGCATACTCTTGAGCAAGAATGCCAGGATGTTGTGTAGTAGTGCATTCACCATGCATGCTGTATGTGTAGTAGTGTTTACTGTTGTATGCCTATACACAGTGCATGCTGCAAAGGCCGCACTTGCAAATCACATCAAGGGCTTTGACGGTACATGATACCTGGCTTTGCATGCAGGAGGGTTTGCGGAAGTTTGGTGCTCGTGACAATGCGGGCCGTACGTTCATCGATCGCTTGCGGCTGCACCAGACGTACAGCAACCCGAACCTACTTCAGCAGCTAGTGGGAGCGTATGGGCTGCAGGAAAAGGGCAGTACGTTTGCGCACGATGTGTTTCATCCCGACGCGCTGCCCAAGGAGGATCACCTAGGTGGGTGGCGATGTGCATGGGAAGCATGGGGAAGTGTACTGCATGACTGACATGGTGACATGTGATGGAATGGACGCATGGTGGCATGAAAATGCGTGGAAGGGTGGCATGCATGTGCATGGTGTGGAAGGGCCAGGCGTGTGTGATGCATGGGTGACATGCCGTTGAACGCATACGCGGGGGGCAGGTGTGATGCATGGGTGACCCTAGGGTGAGTACACACATGGGTGGCGAGCAGGATGCATGGATCGCTTGGGCATGGTGTGGAGCTGGGTTTGGGCCACGCCGCAAGGGCAGAAGGTAACAACGCGGTTGTGGCATACGAGATGATCTCCGGCCTGATCCGTGTGGTGCTTGTGCAGAACTGGTATCAGTGCCTCAACTGTTCAGCACACATGATATGCTTCTGTGAATCCAGCCAAGGAGTAAGTTATCCAGTCCAATATGTATCCCGGGCGCACTCCACGTGCATGGTTGAAGCAGGAACTGTGTCGGCACGAAACCTGTCAATTAAGACCTTGTAATGGGAACCCCTGCATACATATGCTGCTGCGTACCTGATTGCACGCTCGCAGACAAGCTACTGCTACAGCTGGAGCGTGAGCAGGAGCGGCGCAAGGCAGTGCGCGCTACGGCCCCACCAGGCCAGGCGTTGATAGCATTTGAGCGGGGTGCCGGCGCTCTGGGTACACTGCCTGCCTCACACAGCGCGCAGAATTTGCAGCAGCAGCAGCAGGCGGCAGCTGCAGCCTTGGCGGCCAGCCGGGCTGCAGCAGCAGCAGCGGCAGCAGGTGGAGCAGGAGGGTTGCTCAATACGGCCTCGTTGAGGGAACAAGCTGCCAGGAATGCGGAGGCGTTAGCCGTCGCAGCGCGCAAGCGCAGCAAGTGGGATGCACCGAAATGATGGCAGTCTGGAGGTGGAAGTCATTGGTTGCACTTGCACTTGGGCGTTGTAAGCTCTGCCAGCAACCGGCGATTAAGCTCCAGGGCTTTGATGACATTACGAGTAGCGTAAGCTTTCAAGAGATTGCAGATGGTGCACACAGCTGTGATCATCTTGTGCGACAATGTACGATGGAAAAAGAAGTTTGCCAGTTCTGGGACAGTTCCTGTGCGTGAGTCTTGAACGGGAGCGTTTGACTACTTCTGCTTGCTGTTCTTGTGTGTTTATGTATCAATGCCATGGCGATTCGTCATGACTGGTTTATCCATATCGAGGAGTATGTGGTGAGGTGTGGATGTGTTGCCTTAGGGACAACACAACCTCACTGGCATGTCATCCATACTGTGTTGGATCATTTTGTTTGTAGAGCACTGTCACTTCCTATTCTGGTGCAATTGTGGGGCAATACTCTTGTCTAGAATAGAATGTCAGTGCGTGTGGTGGTAGTACTGTTGCTGTCACTGAACTTTTCAAGCTGTCTCACTGCGGCTGACTGAACTTTTATAGTACCGGTGTGGTTTTGTGTGATATGGTCAACGTGCTCGGCTGTTTCAAGCTGCAATGACTTGATTGACAGCAGGTGACTACTTTCAGAGTAAAGATCACACGGCCTGGCGCTTGATCAATCATTGGCCAACTTCACTGGATTCCAATCAAGCCATGTGGGTTTTCCGGCTTTCTAGAGAGCCTGCTTGTTTGCTTGCGCAGCGCAGAAAAAAAATAGGTATAGAGATGGCAAGAGAAAGAGGGAAGGGGGATAGCATGAACCAACTTTGATGTTGCATGGGGGCTGGGCTTTACCACCTGGCCTCCTTACTTACGCCGACCGGCGTCCCCTTTCTTTCTTTCTTTCTGTCCTGTGCCTCAGGGTACACACTGTGGTCATGCTTCGGCATCAAATGCACATGGCTGATGATTCAGCAACTGCAGTGAGCATGCGTATAGTCTGCACTGCCCCATGTTCGATTTACAAGAGGGGAGGGGTTCAACCCGTCCAACCTACAAGTGAAGGGGATTGCGACACACCGGGATAGTAATGGTGGTGGTCACCCCTCAAGGTACCCCTTCAGCAAATTAGAAACAGTTCAGCCAGCTCACAAGAGGGGGGAGACTCCAACATGCGTGACTTGAGCCATGTTCGATGATGCACTCTCATCCTCCAGTCCAACGCTTGGCCACACACAAAGCATAAGCCTGACCATGTACCATGGTGTTCGCAACGCAGAAATGGTCCTACTGCTTTTGGAGGGCGTGTGCCATTGTTGCATTTTCATCCCGTTGTCGCCCACGATGGGATGGGCCATCTGTGGCATGAACCGATGGATTGCAGTTGGTGAAACTTGGCATGTGCCGGTCTCTGGTTGCTCTGCTTATGACTACAAAGGCAGACGTCCATGTGCATAATCGTGCGAGTGGCGACCTGCCACCACTTGTGACAGGGACATGTGACAGGGGGCAGGTGGTGTGCATCCCCGTTTGACGCCATACCGTGTCGTGGGGTTTGCCCAAGGAGGCGGGCGGCCACCACTTGCCAACGTGGCAAAATGGCATGAAGAAGGACATAGCCAAGGTTTGCTTGACTTCATCTAGCGAATTCCGTGGGGTGTTGACTGATTGCAATCACATCAGCACATCTGTGCGCTTGTTGCAAACTCTTGCCAGAGTTGCTTGCCAATGACTGGAACATTGGAACACCTCACCTGTCAGAAGTACATGTACAAATTGGTGGCAAGCGGTGCCGAACGTTTGCATGCAGCAAATCCACTGATCATATCATACATCCACGCACTCATGTCATATAGCAGCTAGCGGTGCTCCGCTTGCGACCTACAACCGCACCTACAAGCTACCTGCCTCCGTCTTAACCGCACCACCACCACCACCACCATCAGGCGTTATGGTGCGGTTACGGTGCTAGGGCTTCTCACCTCCTTGCCTGTGGCAATCACAAAAAATCACGCAAGTGCGATCATGCATCTCAACCAAGTCAAGTCCATTGCTATTAGATGACGCTTAGATGACGTGACAGTTTGAACCAACTGCCGACTCGCTCCTGTGCTCGTAAAACAATTGCGCCCCGCAGTCTCAAGCAGCAGAGGTTCAAAAGGAAAAGCGTTTCGCGACGGTGTTATATGGCAGCGTCTCTGCTAGCCCACAATTTACCATCTCGGTCTTGCATCCACCCCACCAAAGACAGCCTCAGACATCCGTCAGCATGGCGCAGGCCTACCGTTGTGCGGAGACGCCTGATCTGTGCAACAGATGTAGCAGAACCGAGCGCAAACCATGTTAAGTCGGTTGAGGCTCAACCTGAGTCTGAGGCACCTGCATCAACCTCACTGGCACAGCAGAGCTTGGACGAGGCGCAAGTGGATGAGCTCACGGCCAAGTGAGTACATAGTGACCGCATTGCAATCTCAATTTTTCTCTGTAGGTTTGCCATGTGGTGACATGAAAATCTTTCGGCAGCTGTCCTGGGCCAGCGCCATACATTTGCTTACATCAGGGGATTGTACAACTGCTTCCAGCTTTCTGATGTCAGCAATGACTGCAGTGAGCCTGCCAGCATTTTGATACGTCATTGCTGACAAGGTTTAGCTCATGCAAAAAAAAAGTTTGCCATTTCTGGGACAATTTTTTGGGTGGTGTGACTGACATGTCTGAGATGTGTGGACATCTGGACAGGTTGAGACTGGCATGCGTTGTGGTGCAACATGTTGGTAGACGCTGTGGTGTGACTGCTAGAACTGCCACATTGGCATGGGATCCAGAGACAAACCAAAAAAGCTCCACCCAAAAAAGTTTACATGATGTAAGTATGTACAAGTAACATGGCATTGGTACACGGTGAAGCACTGCCACTACTGGTATGCCACACCATGTCTCCACACAAGTTTGCATGTTGGGTCAACTGAACTCTGCCGTCAGCAAAACTGAAAACACCTAAAACACATGTAATGTTCACATGTTCAAGCAGTAAAGCAACTCCAACATCCATGCACATCTGAGTTCATGCCATCCCTTGTAGCACCTCACAATCGTCATGCATGCCTCATTTCACCAGCAATGTCTTGCGCTCCTCTGCTGATGCTGAGAGACGTGCGCTGCCAGGAGAGGTGTGCTTGTCGATGAACCGACGCAGCGCCTGTGTGGGGGCACCCATAATGCTGCGTGGCTTTGCTGAGTTGGTGCATTCCCTGGCGTTGTGGCCAACCACAAGGTTGCCTGTGAATACCACACAGAACCTGCAGTTGTCGGTTCAGTTCTGGCAGTCACACCACAGCGTCTACCAACATGTTGCACCACAACGCATGCCAGTCTCAACCTGTCCAGATGTCCACACATCTCAGACATCACCCAATAAATTGTCCCAGAAATGGCAAACTTCTCATTTTTTTGCATGCAGGTACGCAAACCTTGACGACCGCTTGGACTCGCTGGAGCGCCATGTCATGGAGCTGACGCGTGAGCTGCGAACAGGAACCCCTTCCCTGACCGGCGATGCAACTGCAGCTGCCATTTCAGCTGAGACGTCAACAGACACCCCACCAGACAGTCCCCCAGCAACCACGACAGCAGATCGACTGGCAGGGGTCAGTGCAGCCATTGCTGACATTAGGAAGCTGGCATCGGCTGTTGCTAGCACAAAACCTAAGAGCACAAATGCTTCAGATGCGTCAAAAGCAACAGCTTCAGAACACGGGTCAGGGAAGGAGCAGCAGACTGACCAACCTGCTTCCACAGCCAGCCAATCATCACAGGGTGCGTATTGAGTAGGTCATGCTTCCATGCGTGGGCTTGGACGAACACGAGTGGTTGCATTGGGGGCATAGTGGGCAGGTCATGCTTCCAGTCACGAGCTTGGATGGAGACAAGTGAAGACAATACAGTCCTTGGTAATTTGTGCATCAGTCCTTGGTAATTTGTGCATTGCACATTGCATGGTTAAAAGCATGGTGAATTTAGTGTTTGGTTCCTGGTTTCAATCTCGTCGCTTTCTTACTGCCTGCTTCTTTTCTTACAGCCTCGGTCGTTTCAATCTTTTGTTTCTTGATCAAGGACACGCTAGCAGGATAACACCTTGAGGGGTGACCACCACCATTACTGTTGCGGTGTGTCGCAATCCCCTTCACTTGTAGGTTGCAAGGGTTGGAGTCCCTCCTCTCTTGTAAAGATAAACATTCGAAGCCTGGTAGATGGCGGTTCAGGCATGCGCATGTGCAAGGGCCAGGGATGCTGGAGGCAGTGCCATGCAACACCCAAAGGCTAAAAAGCATCACCATGCAAGGACAGACCAACTGACATGGAAGCATCAGCCAGTTCAGTCGGCATGCCAGAGACTGGTACGGTCTGTGTACCTGGTTGTGCTTGCAACATTCCTGTCTGTAGATGAAGACCATTCAACAGGCCTGCCATCAAATGCACCTGAACAGAATAGTGTCAAGGCTGCAGTGCCTGCACAGACAGACGCCCTTAGCAGCACAGATGCTTCGCCAACGTCACAGCGCAGCAATCCCCCAGAGGCTGATAAGACAGAGGGGACCAGTCAGGAGGCAGCAGGAGCTCCAGCGGAGGGAGCAGCGCCAGCGGAGGGAGCAGCGCCAGCGGAGAAACCCCTCCTGCCCCGCAGCAGTATGTACGAGTTCAACAAACTGCAAGCAGGCATCATTGAGCTCATCAACTCAGGTGAGTTGCTGGCCTTGCAGGACCATGGTAATTGTGCGCAGCGCACGCACGCTCAGACAGTTTCATCAGAGAACCGCATCGACCCTCGTCACTGGTTCAGCATGTGGCAATGTTCACATGGCAGAGTGGCAGCCTCACGCGGCTGATTAGCCACTTACTTGCCTGGGAGAAGTAGCTGTACAGTCAGCTTGTCGCTGCAAGATTTGATGTGCTGGTTGGCATAGCAGCCTATTCACCTTTTGCATCACCTGTTTGTTCAGGCTACATCGAGAGTGTCAAGCAGCTGCGTGAAACCCTGATGATTATGGAATGGGACATGACAAACAAACACTTGGCGAAGAGAAGGTGAGGAGAGGGACAGTGTGAAATATGGGTGCAGTGTGCATGACATGGTCTAACGAGGTTTGCGGTCAGGATAGTACCTCGAGGGGTGACCACCACCATTACTGTTGCGGTGTGTCGCAATCCCCTTCACTTGTAGGTTGGACGGGTTGAAAACCTCCCCTCTTGTAAATTGAACATGGGGCAGTGCAGACTATACGCATGCTCACTGCAGTGTTGAGTTATCAGCCATGTGCATTTGATGCCGAAGCATGACCACAGTGTGTACCCTGAGGCACAGGACATGACTGGCTGTTGGCTGGCGCTGGTGTGGTGATGCCCAAAACTGCCGACCGATCGTCATGCTTGCATTTCATTTGCCACACAGGGCAGTGGCTGCCTTTGAGCGCTATGTGGCCGAGCAGAACCTCGTGGAGGAGGTGAGTCAGGAGGAGGACTGAACGAATGGTCAGACACTGTGTGATGATGAGTATGTTGATGTAAGCTATGCCAGCGACTGCATCAAGAGGTGGCACACGCACAAGTTGTTGATTGGCAGAGTCTTTGCAACAATCGCTTTTGAAGGAGTAGCATTGCAGTTGCATCACTGCAGACACATGCCTGGCGATCCCAAATTAAACAAATGTCTTGAACGGTTGATAAACAGAGAAAGTCTATATCTTTCCATCCACAAGTAAGTATTCACAGTGGAGTGCAGCGAGGTCATGTGTGTGTACGTGTGCTCCACCCTTTGAATGCTATCTGCAGGTTGGCGGCTTCTCCGTGCTGACATCGCTGTATGACCAGCCTGATGAGCTGACTGACCTGCTGCCAAATGATAAATTGCGTATGCTGGCCAGATCCATGATAGAGGTGAGTCAACATAATGCTGAATGTACCACTTTTGTGAAGTGGGGGTCGGAGGGTGAGTGTAATGTATGAACAGGAGGATTGCCATGACACGGCATGGCAGAGCTTTGGGAGATGATGGCAGATGGCGCAGATGAATGTATTTAGTGGCAGGTAGTGAAGAGCAAGCAAGTGGCGGCGCCAGGCTTGTTGATAGGCTTGTGTTGACGTGTTCAAGGCCCATAGACCTGGTAGGGCAAGGCAAGGAATCATGCATGGTAAGCATGCCAGTGACCCGCGCTGGAAGCAAGCAGTGGCACCACATGCGACAGGTGCCATGCCCTGCACCTCAGCGGACTGGCCAGGAACAGCAACATTACCAAGAGCTGCATGTGATGCCTGCTCACAGGAGAGCTTGAATGACCGGCGCACGCTCATGTATAATTCATGCAACCAGACCGCGAAGGAAATGGCCTCCATGACCACCCCTGGAATGGCAGGAGGCATGCCCGGACTGCCAACAGGATTCATGGGCTCAGCCATGCAGATACTGGGTCTGCTCAGGTCGCGTGTCCTGCCTATGATGAAAGTGGCGCCCATAATGCGGTTTCTGCCCTTTGGTGCCATCGCTGCTTCTATCGGGTCTGCCATCTGGGCAGTCTTGAAGTTCATCCCGGGCCTTCGCTTCGGGATTGCAGCGCCTGTGTAGTTGAGCACAGGACGGTGTTGGACATCCTCGCGTTTCAACACGTTCATGCAGTACTTTTGAAGTTGCACGTTTGCACAAGAAGTACTTGGTTGGTTTGGAACTGGCAAAAAAAAAGAAGTTTGCCAGTTCTGGGACAATGCTTGGGACTGGCATTGAAACCGGTGTGTGTCAGCAAAAACATGTGTATCTGTGTGAGGGCAGGGAGCCGATGTCAGTGTCACTGGGTGCGTTGCCGGCTCACGTTGTGTCGACAAGTTTGACCTAAGCTTTACCAAGCTTCTTGTACAACTCCAAGTGAGTTTGCAACCAACTCTACTGAAAGTCATCGTGCTCTTGTCCGCTCTTGTATATGTTGGTCGTAGTATACGTTGGTCACAGTACGCCGTCAAAGTGGTGCGACCCTGCAAGTACTGACCTGCAAGTATTGACTGGCAAGGTCTCAGGTGAAGAGGGGCACTTTTGCCAAGGGCTTGCACTTCAATTTGATTTAGGGTGACATACAGTATGACAAATATCGCCAGACCATGGCTTCATATGCTTGGTTTTCTTGGCTGTTGACCGGCCGCAACTATGGCATTACGGCATGGCAGTCTTTTGGCAAGCCGCTGCTGAGTATGGTATAACTCTTCTTGGCTGTTGGCACGTCACTTGCTTTGGACTTTTCTGTGTTCATTGGTGCGTGATCAGTGAACGCTGTCCTGTGTTCACTGGTGCGTGATCAGTGAACGCTGTCCTGTGTTCACTGGT
>QAXH01004279.1:2536-15302 GCA_004335635.1 Chloromonas sp. AAM2 | reverse complement strand
CTGCTGCGCTGAGGTCGTCTGCAAGCTGTTCTGCGTCCCCTGTGTTTGCTAGTGTGCGGGTGTGACAATAGCTCGATGAAAGGGAAACGTTGTGAAGATAGTGTCGTGCCTTGTAACTGAATTTGTCTACCAAATGTAACAAAAGTAGCAACAGCCAAGCTCGAATACAGGTGAGAATACTTGACACTGCTGTGAGAGCAAGGCTGAGCAAACATCTAGCTTGTAGTCTCTTCAGAAACACTGACCTGTAACTCAAACAGGGGAGTTGGCTTGATGTCGTTTGGAACTTCTGGGTACAAATCGGGTTCTCGGGCTTATGACGCAGGCGACCTCGGACGCCAAGAGTCACTGCCAAAGTATTACAGAGCTGATCAGAGTATGAGTACAATCAAAGTCAGCCACTCAAGTGGCGAGCCCAGCTTGAGGCGGCTGACAAAAGCCGTCTTCTTGGTCGAATATCAATGACCTCACACTTATCTGAATGATGATTCGTTGGTAAAATGCCAGCGTGATTCCACTGGTCGGGTTCCTAGAAACAAATGCAGTCTAACCATCACGGGTGTGCCCCTTCTGGGCACACTAATGTCCCATGCATGCAAGACCAGTCATGAATGCTGGCTCTGGATGCTGGGCAGGCCCAGCCACTGCTGGATGTTACAGCCCCACTGTGCAATGGCTTGGCTGGTCCAGAACAAGTTAGGGCAGGAGCGGGTTGGTTGTAATGCCGGGCAGTCTCTTGCTGGCCCATGCATGCAAGACCAGTCATGAAGCATTGCGGCAGGCCTGGGCGGCATCTCCCAGTGCATTGCGCTCTTGCACGACGTGTAACTGTGCGTTTGGAGACACTCGCGGCACTCCAGCGTCGTCGCGAGACAGGACTGTGCAACATGAAGTTGTCCCATGCATGCCAGACCAGGCACGAGGCATGTGTGTCTGTCCCATGCATGCAAAACCAGTCATGAACGCTGGCTCTGAATACTGGACAGGCCCAGCCACTGCTGGATGTTACAGCCCCACTACTGCACGATGGCTTGGCTGGTCCAGAACAAGTTAGGGCAGGAGCGGGTTGGTTGTCATGCCGGGCAGTCGCTTTTATGGCCCATGCAAGCAAGACCAGTCATGAAGCATTGCGGCGGCATGAACTTCCCGTTATATTGCGTGGACACTCGCGGCACTCCAGCATCGTCGCGTGGCCGTGGAGACACACGCGGAACAGCAAACATGCTGCAGTCTCGCTTCCTGCCATGATGGGGCGTGTCAGACTTTCATTACTGTTTACTTATTAGTGTGCCCGCTCGTCCTGTGCGTTAGGGTTGCCTGTCGTCCCATGCAATGGTTGCGCGCGAGAAACCGATGTGGCCACACAACCTGCGCTCGTATGCTCCGCGCAGCGCTGCTCTAGCCCGGACCGCTGCGGCTGCCGGTCGCTCGCGGGTCACACAGTGTGGGTCATTTTCCATACTGGGTGGAACAGTTTCGGGAAGTGTGAGATGTTGCTCGCAGGATAGGGCACACTAACAAGCGAGCGCACTCTGTTCGCGACCACAGCATCACAGGAAGCGTGGCTAGCCGGAGCCAAGATAGAAGTTGGCAGGAAGTCAGCGGCATGAACCCTAACTATCAGTTCTGACCTAGAAACGTCCTTGCGCAATCAGGCAATAGCCCACTCAAATTCTCAGGCGATGCATCACATAGCTTTATTAGGCGTGTGGTATCCCAGAACGCCTGCAAGACAATAACGGCTATACAGCATGACAATAGACTGGATACCAGTGCTGATGGTATGGTATTAGGCAGCAGTGGTACGGGCCATCCAGTGTGTACCAGGGGTCGCGTTATTCAATTGATGGTGCAGAATGAGTACGCGCAGCATCACTTTGAAGGCTGTTCATCACGGGTATTCAGATGACGCTGCAGCAAGCAAACAAGGTCACGCACAGGTTCTATTCACAGCAATGAGCCAATAGTGCTAAGCACGTATTGATGCTACTGATGTTGGTATATCATGGTCGCATGTATGGATGCAAATGTGGTGCTAAGCATCCGAACCCATGTGAGCACGTGTGGAGACAAATGCTTACCGTAATGGCTGCAAGCACACGACCAAGATATGAACAGGGCATCAAAAATATCATGCGACCGGACTTGATTTGCAGTAAGTCACGGTGGCCACTGTCTAGACCTTTCCAGGTGTGTGCAGGGCCATTTGGACACAGTAAGAGTAGGTGAATCGTCAACCCTTGTGAGCAAGACATGGGCGCGGAGAGTTGCAACAAGAGGCATTCATGACAGATATATATGTAAAGATCTAGATATATCTATACCTTAAAATGCCACAGGGCCAGGCATGCACCAAGAATGAACTACACCGAAACCTTGAATGTCGGAGTTGCATATCCAACTGCTCACATGGCCTGCATCCGGTGTCAAGCAGATCGAAACCGTTGTCAGGGCGGTAGAAGCCCTTGGCGCCTGCAGGCCAGGAAGTGGGAAGTCAGAACATATGGGGACCCATAACAGAAGATATGGCAGGAGGGTTCCGCTGGACAGCCAGTCAATTGAGGGGTGTGATGTGGCACTGTGTCAACCCGGTTTACTTCATTCCTGTCGTCATCTCATTTGCCTGTCGTCATCCCATGCATCAGCTCTATCATGATGCCAGAGCCAACGGTATCATGGCAAAACAACAACAAATGCAGGAAATAAATGGTTCAAGGTTCTTACATTTCACACAGTCCGTCAGCTTGGTGGCTCTCTCATTAAGGTTCTCTGTCCCGCCTGGGCCTGCAAGACAAGGACGCACAGGGCAACAGGTGAGCAGACACATATCACCATGCGTCGTGTACTGGTGCTGGGTTGGTTGGCACCCTCTGGTTTTGTATCAATCGCTGAGTGCAGTTTACCCTGCCAGAGCTCCTCGGCTTGGAATGGACGAATGGGGTTTACCCTAACCACAATTGCTATCAGAGCATGGGCTGGCAGCAAGGGCTGGCAGCATGGGCTGGCCGCATGGGCTGCTGGCCGCATGGACTGGCAGCATGTGATTGCAGGACTGCAACAAGTGGTATGCATGTGCGGCATAGCAACACAGCAAGAGCAGTGCGTCAAGTACAGCAGCAGTGTTGCAAGCCAGTAGTAGTGGCAGAGGGCAGAGGATCTCATACCATAGATTCACAGTGCAAGGGAGCAGCATCCTGTGTCGTTTGCAATCTAGTGTTATCAATTTTTTAGGAAGTGACAGCATGTCCACCAAGTGAACAGATCTGCTTACAAGCGCTCCTTACATGGTGTGGAATTGCTGGAGTTGGCTGGGCAGTAGAAGTTCTTCGGGCCTGCAAGAAAGGCAAATGGCATAAACACATTTGCTGTTTGCATGCCATGGCTGGTTGCGTACGAGTCTCCCCGGCCAGGGACGTTTCCTTCTGCAATCCCTCTCGGTACAGAGTAAAGTCACGCTTGGCTCAGGAATCTGAGTACATGCATGAAGTCGTACTGCCTGGATGTTCAACTGCTTTAGTGGAAGGGAATCTGCAATACCATGGTCGGTCGTATTTGCAGTCCAGAACAAGTCTCGAGGCATTGGAGAGCCTGACAGGTGTACCTTACTCTTTGACAGTTGAAGAAACGTGAGTTCAGTTTTATTTGTAGAGAGTGTAGCGAAAACGAGTAGCAAGTAGTAGTTTTTGTCCAATGCTGGGTGGTAAGATGGGCAATGCATGCAAAAAAGGTACTATAGTCGTCTACGCGACCAAGTATAGTATTGCTGCCTGTGTGTGACCAACGATGAACACTTACAAGCCGCGCATCTGAACTGACGCAGCAGTAGTCGCTGAAAATAAAAGCCGGCCTGGCCTGCAACACGCACACACATGGCACATCAGCGGCACGGTCATACACAGAGATTATCACATTCACTGCCAACTGCAGAACGCAGATTGCAGAACGCTTGGCCCCCAAAGTGCATATGAGCGCTGGGGTGCCCTCAAGCTGCCCTAGCCATTGATACCTTGTGTGTTGCGTGTTCTGGCCACACCCACGTAGTGATGTGCTGATGCTATGTAATGCCACATACATAGCATCATGTAGCGATAGTGATTGTGTTGGTGCGGTGTGCTTGCTGTGCCACGCAGCGGGTTGTTAAGCATGCCGGTGCGACACTCACACAGGCAGCCAGTGTTGTCAGAATTCGTTCCCACGGCGCCCTCTGGGCCTGCATGGGCGGTTGGGCACACAGATAGTTGAAAGCAGGGTAGCCATGCTGCATACGTGGTCGTGCTGGGTAGTTGGTGTGTTGGTGCGGTCATGTTCGGCAACGGCCACGGCATGATCACAGGAGACTGCACCATCACCGGCCATTTTGGGCTGTCAAGCACGAATTTTGGCATTGGGTAGCTGTCAATGACCCCGCCACAATGGCATGCTAAAATCTTGATCCTGAAATCTAGTGGCTGGCCTGTAAAACAGTTTTCCCCTGAGCCTTCAAAATTCCTCGTACACTTTTTGTCCCTTTCTTACACCCTCCTGTTCCTGGCCAACGCGAAATGGCCCCATAATTAGAATACGAGCTTCCTGGAGGCTGCCTGAGCCGCTGCAGTGATAAAACTGGGCTACTCCCGGTATGGGTCAAAACACAAAGTCATGCACCCTCCTGCATCAAAGTCATGAATGTCATTTGAACTGTTCCTAGTGCTCATGCCTCCTGGTATTACCTTCGGCAGTTCATAAACAGCGTAACCATAGCAGGTCAGGGTAGGCGGCAATGCTAATCTGGAAAATGTTGGACTTACATTTAAGGCACGCCGCTGACTGATAATCAATCGCGAAGAATCCTTTGGGGCCTGCAGAACAGACATAACAGTTCGTGGTGTGGTGGCACACACATGCTGCACCTTGCTGGAAAGCAGTCAATACGGAAGACTGAGAACGGCCATAGATACTAACAGACCGCACACATTCCTGCTCGGGCGTGCATGGACGCTCATCAATAATTATATAATAATAATAGTCCACTATAATAATAATATATAATAAAAAATAATAATATATAATAATAATCTACTTGCTGTTCGGTTCGCCTTGAAATCCTGTTCCCAGGGATCGTGCCTTCGGAACCGTAAGGTTTTGTTCTGTAATGTCTCTTGTCATTTTCCTGTCAAGCCAAGCTTGCAGTGTGCAACGTTATCTGGTTCATTGCTAGCGTTAGCATTGCCGCTGGGTGCCTGTGGGTTCCCCTCATGTGATATCACACCACGGAGATGCATGTGAGTTTCCCTCATGTAGTAGTGTCCCACCACAGACACCTCAACACTCACATTTTATGCATGCTGTGATGCTGCTTGCTCCCTTATTGGGGTTTGCAGTTCCTGCAGGACCTACGGAGCAGACACGGTGGATACGAGAATGATGGGTTGATTAGCATGAAAGCTGCTTCAGTCACAGGTCGAGACAGAGTGACATGGCATGACTACTCATTACATTGCATTACATTTATGCACAGACCGAGGGATATATGCATGGAAGGGCATGCACATGTGGGTGCGCCCGAGATGCCTCTTGACTGGACGCCAAGCCTTCACATTCGGAGTGCAATTCAAATGGTGTGTGTGTTGGCAGTATACCGTTGTATGCGTGCATGTGTGGGGCACGGGTACGTAGACACACGTTTCTGTGAATCTAAAACTGTCAGTCAATTGCATAGATGGTTTCATGTATCCGTTCACCAATATTGTAGTATTAGTATATTGTAATAGGCCATGGGCTGTCAATGACATCACACCAGCAGCATAGCTATCACTGACAAGACTGTTGCACTACATCTCGCACATGCTCGAAACCAGAAGTGGTCATGTTGACACCAATGGTCACTAAGCCCGCCCCGGGCCAGGCTTGGACTCACATGGGTTAGAGTAGCCCTGCCCGGTACAGTAGGTGCCAGGTTTGCCTGCAAATGGCGGCACAGTGTTTCTAGCCGTCGGTGCGCTTTGTTGCAAGCTGCACTACCAATCCACCTGCTCCAGATGCCAAGGTGTCGATTCCAGGGTTGAGCTTGTGAGGGTTGAGCCTCTGCTGCGAGTCCATGTCCACACCATATGCCCCTGCCTTTCGGAGTATGTTCAGCTTGGCAATGTTCAGCTTGAGTGTGTTTTCTTGCGTGTGCGTGCGAGCGACAGCAGTTCAACAAGAGCAGCATGAGATCTGAAGACGGCCATGTGTCCTCGCAGGCACGTGGACAACACACTCACAGAGGGTGCAGTTGCCAGAAGCCCCGAGCCAGTCAAAGTGGTATCCCGGCGAGCCTGCGGCGTACAAGATACAGCAGTCGGTCTATGGTGCACGCACTACTGACTAGCTATGCTGTCAGTACATCCGCATGGCAGTGTCAACAGATCATATCAGTTAAAGATGATCAGTACTCAAGTAAGCACACGAGTCCCTGTGCTGCTGTACCAGTCGTACCAGGGCCAGCCCTGCTATCAGTCGAGAAAAGCCAGGACGTTACAGGACGTCAATCAACACTGCATAAATTTACACCCAGCACACGATAGAGATTGGCACATGCGTGCATTCAAACTCTCACACACTGCGCCGTGGCAACTGAATAATTGCTCCGGCCTCCACGTGCCTTGCCAGCCAACTCACAACTGTTTGGCTTGGGGGGTGGCGGAGCCAAGGTCGCGAAGGTGGGCGGTGATGGCGTGGGCTGCGTTCTAGGGGCGGGTGGGGAATAGATGCCCGAGGGAGGCGGTGATGCTGCGGCACAGGCAGGCCAGAGGCATCGCACATGTGTCTGCATGTTAGTACTAAGGGTACTTTGCATGCAAACATGAGAAAAGCAAGTCTCAGCTGCGCACGCAAGCCTTGCTGAGTAGTTTGTGGAAGGCCATGCAATCCCGTTTAACAACAGACCCGGTTGGCGGCTCCCCTTCCCCACATGCAACCGTTCTTTGCATAATTTCTGCTGATCAGAATGTGAAGCCTGCCTGAGCGCATACCTGCATGCACGTGCTCGTTTCTGCACATGATCAATCACATACCTGGCATGCATGACTCCATGGTTGTAGATCCCTCTGGAGCATATGTCCCCTCTGCGCCTGCAAAACGTGCACAATTCAAGCACATTGGGATCCCCCACCCCAGAGAAAAATTCTGTTTCTCACAGGGCCTGGGCAGCACCCTTCTGCTTCATCCGGTAAAACCGAATCGACCAATCGGCCAACCAACCAGTCAAAACATTCAGTTCCAAGCGAGGATCAGACAGCAGGATACATATACCCTTCTGCAGATGCTGTGGGCCAAGCACGACCATGAGCTGGGGCAGCCTGCTAAGTATGCATGATACTTTAGCATAGATGCTGTCAGCACGCTCATGCAAGGCAAATATCGGCGACGTGGATATCCTCTGGCATTTTGATATCAACTGCTGCGCACACGTGTGCTGATGTGCATGTTCATGCTGTGCCTGGCACCCTTGTTTGGTCTGATGTCTACACCCACATGGTATGCAGGCCGGCGGCAGAGCCCTACTCTCCCAGTATGAGTTGGCAGGGCCTGCAGTGAACCACGAGCAAAACAGGTCGAATTAAAGCACACGTCGGCAAGCGTTAGTGCGTGTAGTTACTGCGTGTAGTTAGTGCGTGTAGTTACTGCGTGTAGTTAGTGCATGAAGTTACCGCGTATAGTTACCGCGTATAGTTAGTGCAGATAGTTGGTGTGTGTGGTTGGTGTGAATAGTAGGTGCGTGGAGTAAGTCGGGTGGAATCCCAGCGGCGCATGCAGCCCACAAGACAGGGCAGCAGACCGTAATCCTGGCAATGGTTTCAGAGACAATTTACACACAGGTATTTGGTCTTGTATGTGCACATGATGGTGGCAAAGGTGGCAAGAAGTATCATGCATCTATACAGACATCAATCGAATTAGGTCAACATCATACATCAATATCACATATCATTGGAACGTCATGCACATGATGGTCCTGATTTGTGTCATTGTTCCACCGATACATAGATGAACAGATGTGTTTGAACTGTCTTGAGCGTGTGATGAGGTCGGCACTCACAAATGCAGGCGTCAGCGTCCTTGTTGGGGCCCTTTGTGCCCACTGGGCCTGCACACACAGTAGGGGGCACCATGCACTGAGGACAGAACCGAGATCAGACCGGACAAATGCTCAGGAGGCAGGTATGGAGATCACAGGTATGCCGAACAAGACGTCCATTGGCAGGGGAAAAACGAAGATGTGCACAAGTTGGCGTGGAAGCGACACAGTTGTAATCAACTTGCATGATCCGTTCTGCCTACGCATTGTCTGAGAGCATCCACGCTGTGACTTGGGCTTTTGGACTAGTGACAAACGAATTGAAGTGTTTTGACTAGCCAGAACAAGGGTGGGTTGCTTGTTCCACATCCTGTGCTCCTGCTGTGCTCTCACAGTTGTAGCACTGGGGAATGTATCCACGGCCGATGCCCCAGTACGTTCCATTGGGGCCTGCACCAACACGCATGGAATGAAACTTTCTGACCAGTGTGCAACTGCAATGAAAAGAGAGAAGATGTTGATGTGCAAGCGCAAGCATGTGCAGTGTGCAGTGTGCAGTGTGCAAGATGTTGGTACGCCAAGTGTAAGGTGGGCATGGTAAGGTGGGCCGTAGACATGATGTGTAGAAACTTTGACCAAACCAAAAATGGCCCCAACCGATACTCAGGCTACTGACCAGGATGCCAGATATTGGACTGCAGTTTGCGCACGCGGTGCAAGCAGTGCTTCTGAATGTCTTCTGTGCCCCACTGATACGTGCCCTCAGTCTAGGAGGAGTGTGCATTGATGGCAGACAGGCGGACCGGGAGACACAGCACTCACAGTCACATCGGATTGATCTTGCCTTGGATCCAGCCGTGCCAATCGGGCCTGTGGGATAAAGGGCACCAGCACACCGACGTGTACGCATTTGACCTTGTGTTGTCTAAAACAGACTGTTGCTTGACAGTTGCCATACAGCGGGCTTGTCGAGCAGACAGTGGGCAGAATGCAACGATAGCACAGGGCAGTGCCATCTGTGGAGCGCCGACCGGCAACACACCGAACACGGGTCGCTTTCCTCTAGCCATGAAATTGTTCACCTGTATGGAACATTCTGGTTCATCAACCCAAGGCATGTTGGTGCTCACAAGTGCACCTGAAACACCTGAACTTTGATGTAACGTTCTTCAGGCCTGTAAATGCATGCAATGTGCGGCATGACACATAACGCATGGGCTATAACATCACAGAATAAATGTTGTGTTTGCTGTACTGCACCCGGCTCGCACTAGTCAAGCTCTGGGAACCTTGAACGGTTTGGCCAATTCTTACTCACATGCCACACAACGACTCAGGTCCCAGTACGAGCCAGCAGGGCCTGCAGTCAGCAGCAGCACCAGGAACCGTTAGTGCCTAGTCATTCTGTGGTGGTTTGTGTTGTCCAGAGTTGCAGGGTGCCTTAGGCAGAACAACTGCGGTTGTGTCGGCTGAATAGGAACAGAAGCGGTCGTTTGCACCCGGCAGAGTGTAGCTCTGGTCACTTGCTTGCATATCATGCCCGCACACACGCTTTGCCGTTTTCGTTGCAACTGCTGCTGCTGAATGTAGCACCTGTCATGACAACATCTGTCGCTATTGCTTTACTGCTATTCATCTCCAATACCTGCTCAACTCGGCCGTGTGCATACTGCGCTTCAGAGCTGCCGAGAATACCATCACCCACATCGAGGGCAACTGCCTGAAATTTGATCTGTAAGCTGATTTAGGACCCACAAACCCATCACGCACAAACCCTTATTGATTCATTCATTCCTGATAATTCCACAGCTGATTCTTCAGTAGCTGATCACACTCTGTCTTGCAGTTCAGGCTGTGCAGCATTTGCGCCATGCACATGGTTCTCCAAATGTGCCAATATCATGTCCACATGACGGACACCACATGACACGCATACCACAGCACAGCCGTGTCTCGCATGCATGAAACTCGAACACTCACAAGTGCATGGTGAAAATCCAGGGGATGATGTGAGGTCCTCCGAGCCTGTGGATACATGCAATGGCACGTGGGCAGGTAAAATGCAATCAGAGTCGGGTTGATTTTGCATGTTCTGGTCAAGGCTTGGCGTTAGCTTGTCTGCACGTTTTATAACTGCAGAAAACTGTGCATGGTGCATGGAGCCAGGTATGACAATTGAGAAACAATTGAAAACTGGGAAAAGATCCAGACGTGTTGTGTGCCAAGCATGCGATTTGAAAACCAGATGCAGGCTGGGAGTGCAGAACGCCTGTGCCAAAGTGTGGTGTAACACTCTCGTGGTGTAACCCTTGACACCCACCTCACCACCCGGTGGGCCTTGCACACATGCATCCGCACACGCACTCACAGCCGGGTGACGCACAGATGCAAGCATGCGGTGGTGAGGCGGGGCACAAGTGGCTAGAGCCGTATTGCTAAGGATGGAGCTGGTACTTGGCACCCTGATACCAGTGAGCGTCCAAGGCTTGGTGCTTGTCAGACGCATGATCCTGGGAGAGTTCCGTGTCAATGCTTTGCTTGAGATGCAGTACCGTAAGGTGAACCACGACCACCCACGGAACACACACACGAACTCACCCCCACCATGCATTTGATATGCGTTTCTGCGTAAAGGGTAGTGTGGCCCCACATGTGGTTCGACCAGCTAGATATTGTCCTTGTGGTGCTTTTCCCGTTCCCCGTGGCAGAGTGGTCTCAATCATGCGATAAGCTTGCATCCTCTCTCCATTCCTTCAGAGACAATGAACTAAACGCCAGAGAACAAGCTGTGCTATTCAAATGCACTAAGTCATCAAAAACATATTGCACCTGAAGCAGAGTACAAAGAATATCTTTTGAACGGTGATAAATTGCTTTCAACGCTGTCTATGTTTCCATGTTGCCCCTCTCCTGGACACTGCTCACAGGGGTAGCAGATGGCGACGCCACTGACCGAGACCCTGATTGAATCCTTGGGGCCTGCAAGGGTGCAGTGCAAAGCAGCAGTCACCTGGTCTTACCCATTTGTCTGGAACGGGGTGCAAAGAGTGGCTAATGTACCTAAAGCGCTTAACATGACACAATCCTAACTCTGCAGCAAGTATGTGCTGCCTGTCGACGTGCCTGTTGATGTCCTTACCGCCATTAGGCATGCAGACGGTGCCTGCTGGCTTGCTATGCACGTCGGAAGTGGTTGGGAAGTCTGCTTTAAGTTTGATGGGAAACAAGTGCCTCTAGCAGCCTGTCTACGCCTGTCTATGCAGATATCTACACAGTCTATGCCTGTCTACGCAGATATCTACGCAGTCTATGCCTGTCTACGCAGATATCTACGCAGTCTACGCCTGTCTACGCAGATATCAATTCCTTTGGTGACTGCTTGACAACTATACCTAGGAGTGGCAAAATGACATGCAGGTCCACCAGCAAGCTCACATTGCAGGCAGGCTGAGACATTTGTAGCTCTCGTGACGTTGTTGAATGTTCCAGATGGGCCTGCACGGACCAGTGAGAGCCAGTCAAGGCGGGGCAAAGGTCTCACGCAGTGAGCATTATATGATGACGGAGTGGACTGGCCGTTGGTGCCCTTGGTTTGCCGTGCTCGAGGTGTGACACAGTGTCTGATCTCCTACCGTTCCGTCAGACTTGATGTGTTGCAGAACATGTCAGCTTCCACTCGGTGTCGGTCGTGTTTGACTTTGGCAGGGCCGGCTGGTTACTCACCCTTACCGGGCTAAAGCACACATGCTTGCACGACCATGTTGGTGCATGAGAGCACATTGCTTTCCTTTCCTCAACTACTGAAAGACTGGGCTGATAAGACTGTATCAAATGCCAGTATCACCAAGGGTGGCAATTTGGCGGATGGTAAATGCATACAGGATGTACCAACAGGCGTGATGTCATGGCAGATGATGACTCACATTGTTGTGCTGGCTGCTCGCCTCCGGGGCAGTAGCTGCCACGCTCGCCTGCAGAGAGCACATGCATAGAAATACACATGCCGTGAACTGACACTTGGGAAAGTATATGCATGTATTGATGCAGGGCCCACATGCACCGAGTGCAAATGCTAGCAAGCCATGCAACAGACGAGGCTGGGATAGTGAGGGTGGATGTGACTGCAGAAGTATGCAAACGCAAGTCTATTCCCCTGCAACTCATCATCAACAGACATACTAGCCAGCTGCGGGCAGTGATAATGTCTCCCAATCTGCCTGCATTTGTCCCTCCAGTGCGCAAGGACACATGCTGCAGCTATCCACTGTGACGTATCCGGACTCACATGGCTCGCATGTGTTGGAAAAGGTGTCCCAGGAGGTTCCGGCAAGGCCTGCACAGCACAAGTAGACTTACACGTTGTTAGACTTACACGTTGGCGCTTGACAAGCAGCGATCACATCTGAGAGTAGAAGGTAGCGGGGCGTGCAGGCACTCACAGCTGCACTGTGTCTGGTTCTTGTTGGGGGCTAGCTTGGCAGGGCCTGCGGGGCCTGCAGGGCACAGTGGCAGCGGTGTGGTTGGAAGCATGCACGCGGAACTTCACAGTCTGGCTTTGAAAGCCGGGTTTTGTTTCTTCGTAACCCTTTTTGGGTCACCTTTCCAATGTGACGTGTATGTTCCGTTCGTGATGGCAAGTCAACCGTAAAGCCAAGTGTGTGTGTGTGTGTACGTGTGTGTGTGTGTGTGTGTGTGTGTGTGTGTGTGTGTGTGTGTGTGTGTGTGTGT
>QAXH01004276.1:10695-24397 GCA_004335635.1 Chloromonas sp. AAM2 | reverse complement strand
ACATCTTGTACCCCAACTTCCAAGGGTTTATCAATCAGCCTCACACTCTACGCGTCAAGCTGAAACTTTGTGATGCGTCAAGGTGTCATCTGTCGAGGCAACAGTTGTACGTGTACTGGGCAGACTGGTCGTTGACTGCGACATAACACGATGGCATGGTGACAAAGCACAGCAAGCATGGTTTCCAGCCACTGCACACTGAGTTGCTGTTGCATGATCGCCCGTGGTGCCTGGTTTGTTACAGAACCACAAGGAGCAGCGTCCTGCCACAAAACAGGACTTGTAGGACGCAATCAAAGCATTCAAACGAACGAGTACGGAGGACAGAAGAATAGTCTGTATTCTATCTATATAATAAACATACTGCCCTGGCCGGACAGGAGATGAGTCCACACAGGACAGATCCTTCAGGTAGGACAGAATTCAAACACACCTTCTGTCAGGCTAGGTTGGCGAATATTGAAACCCCCCCTTGTGCTCTTTGTCTGAATTAAGCATCAAAAACAAGAGACTCCCCTTAGACCGAATCGCTCAGCTAGGAGAACAAGATAAGAATCCTCGAAAGAGAACAAAAACCACACACTCTTCACTGCCCGGGTCGCCCTGTGCTACCTGGCTGGGAGCTGTCTCCACTGCCACCGGGTTGTGTGCCTGCGACGCAACAAGAGCACGAGGC
The DNA here is from genome assembly GCA_004335635.1 of Chloromonas sp. AAM2. Lineage (NCBI taxonomy): Eukaryota > Viridiplantae > Chlorophyta > Chlorophyceae > Chlamydomonadales > Chlamydomonadaceae > Chloromonas > Chloromonas sp. AAM2. The sequence goes on along the minus strand of QAXH01004276.1, from coordinate 23,721 downwards.
AGCAGAGGGAAAAGAGGAGTAAGAGTGAAGAGCCTGGAGTGCAAACAAACACGAGTGAGGAGCATAGAGTGATAATGAGTAAGCGGCCAGCAGCAGCAGCAGCAGCAGCCACACCAGTAGCAGCTACACACAGGCGATGGTTTCAAATTGTGCTGCAAAACCAGCGCTGGTGCGTGTTACATTCTGTCTCCTCCTGCCCGCTGAACAGTTTCAACTAACGGACGTGTACAGCAGCAGGGGCACTGAATCACTCCTGGGCAACTATCTCATCAAATGCCATCATGCTGAGGCTAGCGGCACACTTCGAGCAGCAATTGTGCTTAAGCACTCACTGAAAAATTTAATCAAAGTGCTAGAAACCTACGAGAAACAGACAAAAGGCGGCATGCCGTTTTTGATATCTCTGACCTTGTGTCGCTCCGCTGTCCTGCTGCATCTGCTGCAGCAGTCGCGACATGTCCGGTGGCCGGCTGCCGGGCTGGGATGCCTGCGCCCCCTGCGCTGCCTGCCGCACCCGCCGCTGCTGCTCCAACTCCTCTATGTTTGTCACTTTCTGTTGAAAGGCGGCAGCCTTGGCAGCGCTCCTGGAGCAAGGACGGCAACAACACATACACATTCATTTCAAAATTCAAATCCACCTTATCTGTAAAAAGCCGTAGTTGTCCTGCTCCAACTCCTTCAGGTTTGCCACCTTTTCTGAATCACAGCAACAGCATAGTGGAGGGGCGGCTTTGGCTACATCCCTAGAGCAAGGGCAAGGCGCTCAACATTCAAGGCATTGAACATGAACAGTATCGTTCACAGTGACACGATCCAACAGCATGCGTCCCTGGAGCAAGAAGAACAGTAACGCCTCCCACACCATGCGCATGCCATGCACTGCACGAGATATGGCACTCGGGGCTCAGCACGTGACAAGCGGGTGGCAAGTTGTCCATGATGCTTCCTACAAGTTTGTTGCGCTTCATAAAGTCTCGCAACAAGGTTGGTTGTGGTTGCACCGGTTTGGTACCAGTACGTCGTCCGGCGATAATATGATACAAGTATGTCCCTCTGCCTCCCTCATGATGCTGGTGCTCACTGCTACATCTATCTCTTTCCCGAAGGCCATGTGAGCAACAGAACAGGACAACAGAACAACCGAACAACTCACTGCTCTATTTCTTGCTCCGTGGGCGGTTGATCGCGTAACTGACGCAGCCACATGCGCCACTCAGCCGGTATCGCATGGGGGTCGTAGAGCATGTAGGGCTGGGACCATTTGACCTCTCTCCGTTCCACCTTTTGCCCTTTGAGCATTTCATTCCACCTGTGAACACGTTGGTCGGACTGTCCATGATAAGAGCAGCACGGAACACCATTCCCGCCAGCCTTTCACTGGGTTGTGACGTGTTGCCAATGGCATGCATAGTTTGTTAGCGTACAGGCCTTGGTTGATGCTTGCAAAATCAACAAAGTTAAGGCGATTGACGCTCATCATCGTATCATACGAGTCCCTGTTTGTGCTCTTTATGATCCATGTGCGCATGCCAGTCCACTCTGAACCCACCTCATGTACTGGTTTCCCATCTTGTCATGCCCCACCACCTCCTTGCGCATCACAGCATCTATGAACCCCTCGTATATGGAGCGGATGAGACCTCGCTTGGCCATGGCTGGGTATCAACTAGGATATGCCAGGAAAGAAAATGTGGGAAACGATTAGCAGTGTACACCTGTATGGGGAAGCACAGTGACGGGTGATGGACAGGGTGTGTGCAACAAAGGCACATGAGTCGCAACCTCGGGCGAAACCGCCTGTGCGATCACGTGCCAAATTCACAAATCGCGACTTGATCTGTTTTTCCGCGTACGTGATTTGTTCAAGTGTTTTAGCACGCCACACACGCTAAGCACCGCAGATCTTCAAGGATCCAACCTTATCGGGATCTCCAACAGTCGCATCAGTCATCTCGAACCACACACAGAATGCTGCGCACACAGAATGTTCCGTTGCAAAGGGCATCTAGAGCATCGACTGCTTCTCGCAGCGCGCTTGTGTGCAGGGCAGGTACGGTTGGTATGGAAGTGAAGTGATCAACAGTTGTCCACACATTTGCCCACACCCTGAATGTCACCCATCTTGAGATTTGCCCAAACACCCATTCACTCCAGCTCTGTACTGAAGTCCTGCATCGTGTAACTTCCAAACAGCCTCCCACATGCTCACTAATTGTCGCAGGTGTGGACATGAGGACAGTCAGCAACACCATGCAGAAGGCAGTACAGGTTGGCGTGCTTGCCACAGCATCATCCTTTCTGGCTGTGCAGTGCGCACATGCAGAGTTCAGGCTGCCACCCATCTCCTCAGGTAAGGTTGGCTGCACGTTGAGCCATAGTTGCATGGGTGCGGCATCCACGGCTTCCATGGCCCAAACCAAGAATGTGCTTGCCGTCCTGTTTGCTAGCCATGGTGCCCACACACACCAGTGCCAAAGGACCAGGGTAGTATCAGCATGAAGGCAGAGAACAAGGACTAACCTTCAAGGTGACAGAACAACAAATTCCACGCTGCCATGGCATGGCCATGTCGTGCCATGCACCTGCACTTGCACACGGAGTACTTGAGCACATGCCATCCACAGCTGCGATGCATGTGTGACAACGTCCATGCCAAGCTATGTGTGTCGTTGTATTTAGGCGGTGTGTCGTTTTCTTTAGGCGGCATCAACAGCTGTAACGCCCATGGCAATGCTGAGGGGTATTGTCACCCCTGTGCGTGGCACTTCACACCTCGGGCGCTCTTGCATGCTATAAGATGAAGCATGTCAGCAGCGCAAGGCAAACAGGAAGGGGTCTCAAGTCCTCTGAAGCAAGCTCTTGCACAAGGTCGTCACCACACTTTTATTTTATTTCATCATCTTATCATTTTTATCAGCAAACAAACAACCAAACAAACCAAACAACTGTGTGTCTGTGCAGATCCTAACCGGTGTGAGCGCGGTTTCGTTGGCAACACCATCGGACAGGTGTGTGAATGGCATCCGGGTGGGATCCTCACTATCAGCTTTGATACATTCCTCCGCCTAACCATGGAACAATGAAAGCACTGCACACTTGACCCTGTCATTCTGGTCTGCAGGCCGCATGTTAAGTGAAAAACCTCACTGTAATCTGGGTGCAGTCAGGTGCAGCTGCTATCATTCAAACCGTCTGGGTCGTGGATGGCATTGGCGTGGGCTCATGTGCGCCTGCTGTCGTTTTGATGTTCGGGGCAAATCTGAAAATGCCATGCAATAATACGCACAGAGCAGGCGTGGGCGGGCATGGGCGGGCATGGGCGGCCATGGGCGGGCATCATTATGCACGTTCTTGATACAAGGCCTGCCCAATGTGTATCATGTTGTAGCAGCCTGCAAGCAACACTCACACGTCACATGTCCCACGCCACATGCGTCACATGTCACATGTCACATGTCACATGTCACATGTCACACATCACATGCCACACACCACATGTCACGTTCGCAGGCCAACGCTGTCAGTGATAAGATCCTGGACTTGCGGAAATGCCAATACAAGGTACGGTATGAATTGGTGTGCAAAGCGTAAACCCCGCCCAGGGGCCAAGCAGTGGCACCGCAGAACACAATGCCTTGCCGATTCAGCCAGGAGAGCAACGAGTCTTCTGTCTTACTGTACATTGCAGCTCAGGGCAGCACAACAAAAAAAGAGGATGCTCATCACATAGTACGAGTAAGAACAGGAATAATAACAATAACAATAATAATCACCAGACTGTCATCACAATAGAACAAAACGCCTCTGGTTCATCCACACTCATATTCATAACTCCTCCATGATATGTTTCCAGGGCGCCGACCTGTCGACCAAGGTGTTGGCTGGAGCCCTGCTGTCGGACGCTGACGTGAGCAAGGCCAACCTGCGGGAGGCGGTGCTCACAAAGGTGCGGGTTATGTGCTTCATGTCAGCGGTGCGGGATACCATGTGCCTTTGCTCACGGCATCACTGATGTAAATCAGTGATATATCAGTGATACATCAGTGATACATCAGTGATACCATGAGATCAAGAAGACTTCAAGGTAGGGCAAGCCAATTTACAATCTGCAATTTGCAAGCCAATACTGGATGATCAGGTCATCGCACTGCCGGTTCTTAAGCCGGCTGCTTGGCAGTCAGTTTTCGTCCCTGTCTCGTACTTGTTTTGCACTTGATCTGGAACTAGCACTTGATCTGGAAAACGATGTTCAAAGGGAACTGCAGGGGTCCTCACAGCGGAATTGTCTTTGCCCAATTGCAATAAAATGTGACACGTGTCTCCACTAAATCATGAAGACACCTTCTGCATGCTTGTTTCACCTTGCAGGCGTATGCAGTCAACGCCAACTTTGAGGGCGCCGACATGACCAACGCCGTCATTGACAGGGTCGACTTCACCAACGCTAACTTAAAGTGAGCAACCAAAAAAACAGAGAAAGGAAGACAGAAAGAAAAAAGGAAGGAAGGAAGGAAAGAAGGAAAGAAGGAAAGAAAAGGGACGCCGATCGCCGTAAGTAAGGCGGCCGGGTGGTTAAGCCCACCCCCCGTGCTCAATTGAGCTCACCTGAGGCTCATGATGCTGATGGGTTGTTGTACCCATAACGGGGCCACACTGTGGACTGGTGCCGTACAAATGCTACCGTTGGTCATTTCATCATCATGCTGGTCAAGCTGAGGTAATGTTGCCACCAAGTCACTGCAGACGTAAAACACCTTTGCGAGGTGGGGACGCAAGCATGTGTCGCTGGTAGATGTCGTACATTGTGGTTGGTGGAACCCTACAATACAGCATGTGGTGGTTGTGCCCTTCCTTGCTTAGGCTGCCTGGCCTTACAAGGAAACTGCTCGGCCCGCACGTTGGTTCGTTCGTACACCAAATGGAATTGCGTTGCTTTGGCATCCTTTCCTTTCAGGGGCGTGCAGCTTGTGAACGCTGTGGTGACAGGCTCCATCTTCGACAACGCCGACCTGACCGACACCGTGTGGGAGGACGCACTGGTGGGCAACGAGGATGTCAAGAAGCTTTGTCTGAACCCCACTCTGGTCGGGGAGAGCCGCGACCAGGTTGGCTGCCGTGTCAGCCGCTAATGAGGGCTTGAATGAAGATCTGCTGCTGGCGGTCAAACCGGGGTGACGACCAGGATGGATGTCGTTGCTGAAGGCTTTAATGAAGGCTTGGTGCAGTCATCAACGCAACGTTGGTGGTCAACAGTCAAGTGAGGATCGGGTTTGGACAACTGGACGCGATCAGACAACGCGACTGCCAAGACCTGTCGGGTCTGTCGACAGCGTTCGGTTATGGAGGCTGGATCAGATGAAGGCGCAACAGATCTGCTGAACAATATTTTATACGTTCGGTCATAGAGGCTGGGTTGATCAAGCAAAGCCGATCAGATCTGCTTCTGGCGGCGGTTGAACTTTGAATGGGCGTTACAATTCTGGTTGGCGGCGTGGAGGAGAGCGATACTGGGATGCAACGATCGGAAAAGCTTCGCATAACGTGTGGTCGGTTCAAAGCTATTCGTTTCCCAGACGCGGTTTTCACGGGAAGCGTCCGCGGTTGTGTCTACTCTTTATTGGCAAGTCTGCAGGAAAGTCTGCGGGAGTTCATGTTGCTCGGGCGCATGGCAGTGGACACAGTTGGATGGCAAGGAGCGGTTTCACGGACCTGCCCCAAGTTGGGCGCTGATGCCTTGCATTACAGGAGAGGGCATGCCAGGGGCTCCTGCCTCAATTCCATACGATTTTCTACTCTTCCTGCTGGTGCAATTATTTTTCCGGTGCCTAGTGTTGTAAGGGCATGTGCTGGACTTCACTAACTGCCTTGCGGGCCTGCAGCCAACGATTTTCGCCATCTGTCCAGTTGGCCAGCCTTCCTTGGGATTTTGTGCTTCTGAAGCAGTGTGAAAGCACCTTGGTGGTTACTGTGTTGCGGTTTCGCTACAACTGATCATTTGCTGTTAGAGGGACGCCGTTACTTCTAAAGGAAATTCTTCGTGTGAGCTTGTGCCGAATCAACGTGTTAGGTCCCATCAAGTGAGGTGCTTAGATAAGGTGTTCTTGTCAGCTAGCATATCAGACAGGAAGCAGTGTCAAGCACCTTGTAACTGTTCATGCTTTGCTTCCGAGTAGGGCGGCGTCCATTCAGAGGACTCATTCGTATATGCTCAAATCGGTTCAGCCCGTCCAGATGGGCGGTCTTGCCCTTACAGTAAAGACATCAGACAAGCTTTCTGATGCTGCCATTGAGTGCCATGTGCTGAGTGTATCCACGCACGTCACAGTTTACACCAAAGCATCGGCAGATGTAGGTACTCATAATCACACCAACCCTCAACCGCACACCAACCGCCAGAGTTTGAAACACAAACGGTCAGCTTGTTGATTGGCATACACAAACGAAAAATGGGAAAATGCCAACAGTCAGACGCACAACCAGCCTTCATGAAACAACCTGACATGGGAAAGACACTCACAATGGTAAGCGACGAGTCCTTGTGATTACTTGTATAGTAGTCGACAAGGTCCAGGTGGAAGCTTGTAACATGCAAAATGAAGGAAGAGAATACTGATAGAGCCCAAACGCCATGTCGATGTTTGGATCAGGTCAATATAATTAGTCAGCCAAGACTTGGCCAGGGTGTCCAGCACGTGTGTGGAAGCAAGCAATTCGAGTATGACACGCCAAACCGCCCTCTCAAGCGTCAAGTCGGTTCTGGTAGTTTGAGTGGGATAATCTGCCCAAGGCCTTAGTGAAGTACCCTCTACTTGCAAATCCTTGCTGCTCGACAAATAATCACTCACTCAATCACTCACTCACTCACGCACACTGTGGTAGTGACATGCCCTTCCAAGGATATGCAGGCTGGTCAGTCACCAGCTTGCATGCATTGTCACAGTTGAGTTTGCTGGTGCATGCGAACCATGCGTCCATGCGCACACAAAGGCGTTTTAAAAGCACAAAGGAATCTGCTGACGTGGCGTGACTAAGCTCCAAGACCATGTCTGGCAAAGCAGAACAAAGCAAGCGTGCTGAACCGTTTCCAGCCGTTTCTGGGCCTGAGCCCCCGTGAAATAAGGCAGCATGGGCTGCGACAAAACGGTTTTTTTGTTTATTTCAAAACGGATTGTACCTGTCCAGCACAGACTCCCGAAAGTGCAGGTATGCTCACGCCTTCTTGGCGCCTGCTTTGCCTGAAAGCAACACGTAGCCTTCCTTTTCGTTGGTGCTGAGGAGGAAGGGATGCACCTGTGGGTCAGCACAACAAACGGGTCGTGTATTTAAATGATATCTGAACCGCTTATTGATGATCAGTCCTTGTAGTACGGATCCATTTCCAGTCTGACTGTTCAAACTTCGACCCACCTTCCATACAGCTGCCTTTCTTTGTAACACTGTTCATTTCCGACAATCGGAGTATGCGCGCATACTCCGACACAGAACGCCATGGCTGCTCCTCTATCGCTCATTTGCTGCTCTGTGCGGTTGGCCTACCTTCCACCCAGCTGCCTTGACAGCCCGCATGAACGCAGGGGCGTCCCTTCGGGCCCGTTTGTGTGCGTGCCGCACCAGCGCCTCCATCTCCCGGGCAGGCAGGCCGAGATGAGACCCCCATACCAGGGGCGCCTGTGAGAAACAAGCAAGAACAAGCAACTAACATGCAAAGTACAAAGAAACGGTTGTCACATGGGACCACAAGGCGTCCATCTGGTGCTAATGCGCCTACGTTGGACACTGTTTGTATCGAGAAGTCAGTCGGCGACTGTTAGTAATCAATCAAGGTTTGTAATCGATGAAGGTCAGGCAGCAGAGGACATCTGGAGTGGCTCTCACCTCCAGTGCAGCGGGTGGTGAGGTAGGTGCAGACGCACTGCCGCTGCCTTTTCTCCGTCTGCTCGGGCCGCCCCCGCCATTGCCATCGGGTTCCAGTGCGTGCCCCGTCCCGCCCTGCCGCTGCCTTGTGTGTTGGTTGGCGCGTGTTGCCACGTCCGGCCGCTGCTCTGTGTTGTGCACGCCTTGTGGTCCGCCCTGATGCTGATGTTGCGACGTAGTATGCATGCATTGTAACCGCTCATGTACCGCTTGTCGGAGGTACACGCCTTCCAATATGCCTGTGAGGATGTCCGGACCCTGGGCACACTCACTGCAGGCAGGGTAACAGTCAGGGTTTAGGGTTTAGGGTGAGGGTTAGGGTTTAGGCCATCATTCAATATGCCTGTGAGGATGTCCGGACCCCGGCCACACTCACTGCGGGCGGGAGAAACCGACAGGCAAAGTGATAAGGATCCTGAACAACCCATTGAGGCCGACCCAGAAACGGACATTGAAACCACCCAATCACTGCCTTACCTGAGTGTCAGTTGCAGTTTGGGTCGCGGGTTGCGTTTCCACGGCCACCTGAAGCCTCCGTGCGCCGCGGGGCTGGGTGGCGCACTGCCCTCGCCCTGGAGCGGCCCCTCCTGCCGCACGTCCAGCATGTACTGGGAGTCGGAGTACCTGCAGACAACGCGGTCCGGCAAGGTGGGGTAAAGTGAGGCGAGGTAGAGCAAAGCGAGGCAAGGTAGGGTAGGCAAAAGGGTAGGTAGGGTAAAGTGAGGCAAGGCGTGACTGTTGGGGTTGCAGTATGAGTGATGGCAGCAGGAGAGGGCGCGATTGGGTGGGTGAGGTAGGGTAGGGTAGGGTAAGGTGGGGTGGGGNNNGTGGGGTGGGGTGGGGTGGGGTAGGGTAGGGTAGGGCAGGGTAGGCCTAACCTAGGGTAGGGTGGGAAGTGTAGGGTACGGTAGAGGCCAAAGGTAAGGGTCAGACTGACAGCGGGACAGGGACAGCGGGTGCGGGTAGCACCCTGTCAGCACTTTCCGTTACTCCGTTTTCATGAGTTGCCCAAATCTGCCCGGCTCTGCCCCTAGCACTCGCCCCAGAGGCACGATGTTGAATGGCAGCAGGTGCTGACCCTAACTGTATTTTGATGATCACTCAAACTGCCACATATGCAGTTAGCCGTTTCTGATTCCGTTACTCACGTTTTCATGAGGTCCCTCAGTCTACCAGGCTCGCTGCCCAGCATTTGCCCCAGGGGCACGATGTTCAAGGGCAGCAGGTGCTCACCCTCGCTGGGGGGGAGCAGTAACCGCTCCTGGGCAGAAACCTGCACGTGGAAGGCACGTGCACCACATGGGTCAACAAGATCAAAACGGCAAACACCTGTTTGCAACCACACGCTAGGGTCCAAGCGCAATGCGACGCCTGCGGCTTTGCAATTACATTTCACTTGCCCGTCATTTGGCTCATCTGCAACGTTTGCGTGGTGGCTAGCACCTGTCGCTTGCATAGACCTGGCTGGTTTGACTTGTGCTTTGTACGCTGCTAAGGTCCGGCCAGGCTGAGTTGGAAGCATTCTCCAGCATTTGAAAGAACAACAGCAACACTCCATAACACAGCTGTCCATACCATTGTCCCATTGAACGAGCACGCTTTACCAAAGACAACACACGCCCACCGATTCTAAGACTTCATTCTGTTTTATCTTATTATGAAAATGTTTTGAGCATACCTGAGCAGTAGAGGGTGCCACCCCGGTGTGTGCCCACGCATGGGCCACCATCTCCGCTCGCTCGCGGTTCAGTGAACTGAGCTGGACCGCCTTGAGCTCCCTGGGAGCATGGCAAGGGACGTGTTGGCAGTTACAAGCAGGATACTTCAGTTGTTCTTTTTCATTTCAGGAACCCTCTTCACGAGCCTTGATCCGATTTCTATACCCCGTCAAGGACAGTCAGTTACTCAGGATACTGGACAGTCAGTTACTCAGGATACTGGACAGTCAGTTACTCAGGATACTGGACAACCCGACAAGCCTCAAACTTGTCCTGTTCATTTCAACTCAGTCCCCCCAGACCCAGTAAACTGAGAGCATGCCCAGACCCCAGTAAACTGAGGGCATGCCCAGACCCCAGTAAACTGAGGGCATGCCCAGACCCCAGTAACTGAGAGCATGGCAATTGTTGGCATGGGTGAAGGAGACGCTGCAGGAGAGATATGCCCCGAAGCTACCTGCACAGTTCCTCCCTAGTGATGACACTCGTACTTTGCACCCTGCTACCAGTGACCTTTCTCGGCTTAACGATTGTCAGGCGCGTAATTCTTGGAAAGATATTGTGTCCAGCTGCAGTACCGTGGGTTGAACCATGAAAAGCCATATAATGATGATGATAAGGATGATGAGGATGATGATTTCCTCTCTCTCTGTCTCTCTCTCTCTCTCTCTCTCTCTCTCTCTCTCTCTCTCTGTGTCTTAAGAGTCAAGAAGATGAGCCTCCATTCCAGTTCGACACCTCCTCCCAGTTCCAGTCTCAGGGTTACATAACCCGATGACCCCACTTCCATGACCTTCCATGACACTTGACTGGTTATTCCTTACCTGTAAATGGTGCACAGATCGCAGGTGGCCAGGATGGGGTACGCAACCAGGGGCAGCAGCGCAGGCACCTGCGATCATATAAACAAACAATTGTGCTTGAGAATATACAGTATACATTATCTATGTATACATACATCATGAGGGTATATCATGTGACAGGCCAGGGGGCTGGTGGTGAGACAGCTCTCACTGTATCATTTGCGTGTCAGCCACAGGCCGTTGATGCCACCACATGATGGAAGCACAGCAGCGCAGTGCTCTGTCTGGCCAGCAGCGCAGCGTTATGTTGCAACTGTTTGGAATTGTCCCTCAACGTGCAATGACTCCATGCACTTCCATGCATCTCCATGCACTTCCATGCACTTCCATGCACTTCCATGCATCTCCATGCACTTCCATGCACCTCCATGCACCGCCATGCTCACCTTCATGTTCTTAGCGGCGTACATGGCGCTTGCAGACACGCCCAACGCCAGCATGTCAACCATCATGTGCTGCGCCTGCATGCGAACAACCAGCACAGATGCTGGGCCTGATGCATTGTGCCTGGTGCATACGTGCTGGGCTTACATGCAAAACCACCAATACAGGTAGGGCCAGGACAAGGCCTTGCACATGGCACACACACATGTGCACACACATGGCAGGCGCATGGCGCATGGCAGGCGCACGGCGCATGGCAGGCGCACGGCAGGCGCATGGCACACACCATCTTCTGTTCCACACATAATATACACAAAAGTGTACACACACATGCCAGGCATATCTTCCGCAGTCTTTAGCAGGCCCCAGCGCACAAGCATCCATATAGCACAGCTGCTTCTACTCCAAACCCACTGCACACATCGCCTGCTGGATTATTGTCATTACTATTACTATTATTACTATTACTACTGTTCTTATTGTTATTAATACTGCTATTATTATCATAATCACAATTTCAACTGCACCTGGTTCTTTGCTGTCAGGTCCGCCAGGTTGCCACCGGCGCACAGCGCCTGCTGAAAGGCCGGGGCAGTGGCCACAAAGGCAGCGAGGGCAATGGCCTTGCCCAGGTTTGCCAGACTGGCCAGCACAAGGAAGTGCTGCAATGGGACAGCAGGGTTGTGAAAACCAGAAAGCATGCGTGTGGCAGGGGGGGCAACTCCTGAAAGGTTTTGCCAGACTGGTCAGCACAAGGAAGTGCTGCCAAGGGGAACAGTACAGGGCAGTATACAGCGTTGTTTGTTGACTTGGCCCACAACAGCAGAAAGCAATTTGCAGCACTACACAAGCATGCTAAGACCAGCGATTGCTGAACACCACATGCCCACTCACCCCACTCCTTCCCAGTCAGGACGACCCACCCATTCACCCACCCGCAGGCACCTGCCCCTCCACCCATTCACGTGGCAAGAAGCAAGCTCAGCCGTTTGTGAAACGCTCAGCATTCTACCACGTGGCCAGAGATATGTCACCCATTGGTCACTCTTTTGCCTCACCTGAGGAAAGAACGGAGTGATGAACTCGCAACCGATGGTAGCCTCAAAAATCATCGAGGTGGTGAAGCGGATGCGCTGCGGTGCAGGAGGGGTGCACCAGCTTAAGTGAGCTTTGTGTCAGAGTGGGGTCATGGTGTGCACACCACTGCTATCCTCATGCGACTCGTGAAAACTGGCCAGTGGGGGACTGGAGCTGCGGACGAGCACTGCTTCTGAACTCTTGCTATCAACCTGACAACCTTGGCAAATCTTGAAATTTGCAGTGCGCTTTGCAATTGTACATTGAAAGCAGGGGGGGGTGTAGTGCCAGCCCCTGTAGTGTCGCCTGAAGTGTCGCTTGAATCAGCCCTTGGCGATTCAGGAACATCTTGAAAAGTGGTCTGAGTTTTGCTTTGCAATGGTAAATTGAAAGCAGGTGGGGTGGGGTGTCAGCTCGCTCTGCTGTTGCCTACCTTTAGGTCCGAATCAAATGACTGTCCGAAATTGGTTGCCACGGTCATGCGGGCTATGCGCCCCACGCCATCCTTCAGCAACCTGTGGCCAGAGTGATGCCGCCAGCATCAGCATCATCCTAAGATTGGCCCAAGCGTCAATGCAAATCCAATTGTTTGTCCCTCTTCCCACACGTGATTGTGGAAGATGCCCATTAGGCCACAGCGATGCCTCTACATCACGTCACTTGCTACCATGCACCATGCATAGGGTTGTGCCGACCGTATATGGCGTATATTATACGCCCCGTATATATACGTATAATATACGTATTTCGTATATTGGGTCTCAAAACAGGGCGTATATATACGAATGACCCATATACTGTTTTGGGTGTCGAAATACGGTGAAAATACGTATATCGCAAGCTGCGGCGCAAAAAAGTGTAAAAAAACGGCTGTCACGTGGCCGAGTCGAACCACCAATGGCTTGGATTTGGCTGATAGCGCTCATTTCACGATGTCCCGCGAGTATGCTTACAGCGCAATGGCCGAGCATTGCCATGATCATGGTTTTCATGACGCTAATGACACTTATGACGATGAGGAGCAGCAGGTTGAGCAGTCTGAGCAGCGGAGAAGCTTGTGTTCATCCGGG
>QAXH01004275.1:29550-74066 GCA_004335635.1 Chloromonas sp. AAM2 | reverse complement strand
TATTGTGTCTAGCTGCAGTACCGTGGGTTGAACCATGAAAAGCCATGTAATGATGATGAAATGATGACAAACATCTTTTACTTTGCTCTTTGTGTAATCTTGCAATACTGATTGCCACGCTGTTGTGTCTCTCCCTCACACCTCTGCCTGTGCGAGGCGCTGCGCGTCCGGCCACTGAGCAAAGAGCGCTGGTGTGCACTCATTGACCTTGAGGTCGGTCGTCTGCATGCAGCGTGCACAAATACCCACAAGCTGCATCATCCATGCTATGTGATTTGTTTTCCCGCTTTATATGTCATACACAACCAACCCTCCTCCGCATGTGCATTGCGCCTGCCAGTGGCATATCTGTGACAGTTTCAAGATAAGCCCTGACTGTTAGGGCATAACCGTAACAATAACTTCCTAGTTGGCGATTTGCCTCAGCGCGGTTGCATCATTTGACGGTGCACCGTATGAGTATCCAACATAACCATCAGCTCCTGGTGGTTGGCACGCACTAGTGTCTAGAAGTATGAAAATTTGGCACGCGCCTATACAACCCTTCTCAGCCACAGTTCCTGGTGGTTGAGTTCAGTTGGTTGCTGCTCGAGACAAGCATGTTTACTCTTCGAGTGGATCTTGTGGTGGTTGTAACTTGCTTATCCTGACCTGTGCGCTGAGTACTACTGCCACCAGGAGCTGGAAGGTGGAGCTGTGCGTCAGCGGTATGGGCGGGTCGGGGTACAGCCCCGCTAACTGGGCCACTAGCTTGGCGGCCTTGGAGCACAGAGCAGCCTGCATGTGAACGTTACATGGCCATGGCTTGTTGTGGCTAAAGTGATTGAGTTTGTCAATGCGTGCCGCAGCGTGTGGCCGGGAGTGATCTGTCAGTGCTGTGATGGCAACTGATTTGCTTACTGTGCTGCTTAGATGCCTTTGCAGCCCCTCTACGGGCTGAAATCCCTCCCCTCTTGTGATGGCCTGGGAGCATTGTTTTTTAGCTAGCCTGAGTTCATCACGACTATGCATATCAAGCACTTGGCTGCAGCACCTTGAATTTGTCGGCAACAAAGTTGGTCTAGCATGGTCCGAATGCACTTGGTGCAAGTTGCGGAAGCTGAAGGAGTCCACATTTTTAGCGTGCAAAGCTCATCAGCCCCAGTAATGGTAGCAGGTCCAGCCAGTCTAAGGCTGAAGGTATGTGCAGTCCTGGTGTGCGATGGTTGAACACAGTAAAATTGCTTACGTCATTGATGTCCACGCTTGGAAGTGGCACTTTGGCTGGGCGCTTCTTGGCCTTAGCAGCCGAGGGGGGCGGCTCATCCTGCTGGGTTTCAAATGGGGTTGGAGGGTTGTCGTTAGTTGGTGCCTGTGGACAGATTACATAGAGGATAGGGCCTGAGCACAAGACCGGCCAAAAAGCTTATCATAGTGACGACAGGACAGGGTTTTGCAGCCAATGTCCAGCTTGAGTGCTGCTGTAAACAAATGCTGCTCAAACAAATTTGTGCACACTTGTTTTGATCATACAGGCGAAGTTAAGATGAAGAACATGGTTTGTTAGCATCTAAGAAACTGAAGTTTGAGGAGGATGGGCTTGGCCATTTTCGATAGCAGAGACCTAAGAGACGGTTGGCGGGCGGGCGGTCTCGAGAAGAACTCCTGTGTGGACGATGCTTGACAGGTACAAAAACCATGCCAGAGGACGGGCACACTTACAGTTATCTCCTTAGTTTTCCTCTTGGTTCGCATGCTTGGAGTTAGTGCCTGCTCCTGTGATGCCATTGGGCTGAAGTGCCTTGCCTTGGGCTTGGTGCTGCAGCTGGATTGCCCTTGCAGTGCTGTCTTAACAGGATCGCTGAACCCTGGGCACGGAGAACTCGTGATTGGCTGACCCCTGGGCTGTTGCAAAAGATGTGCAAAACACGACAGCATGTCAGAGCAAGGGCTGAATCTCAGTCAGTGCATGACTGATGCAAGCTGATTGTTGTGCATGCACCTGGGTGGACAAAGTGGCAATGGTGGAGTGCGATCATAACGCTGACGGTTGCCCTAGCGGCGTCGCCCCCAGGGGGCAAGGCTGAGGGTCTTTCGGGGCCGACCTCCCCAGGATGTGGCCACCAAGGGATTTTCGCCTTGCTTTATGCGGGGTGAATGTAGCTTATAGACTGGGTTTGCCTCTTTCATTGTTTAAGTCAACCAACCAGGGTTTAGCTCCTCCTCTTGTCCAGGATGACACACATGTAGTGCCACGTACCAGACGATGCGCATGCAGCCTGTGCTCGACTTGACGTGAACCGTGTTTAATCGCGGAGTTGAAGCCGGTGGGCGGCCCTATGGTGGGCGGTCATTGATCCGGGTTTGATTGATGGCCTGGAACTGACGTGGACGACTCTGATTGTGCAGCAATGCAGTTTGCGATTGACTGTTGTGTATGAGTAACCTAAAGAATTAAAGGCCACACACACACTACAGACAGCAGGCCAACATGCAAGAAGATGCAGTGTGGGAGACCCTCCACTGGCGTGATGGGAGTGTGTGAGTGGGCATTCTGTGATATCGAGCATGGATGATTGCATGCTGTGTCTACTACAGCCGCCCATTTGCCCATGCACGCATGTATCACGCAGGTACGAGGGGCTGACCAGAGAGGGCCGCATGCATAGAAACGGCATCATGATGCATGCGAATGGTGACAGGTATGCCAAGCAAGTATGCCATGCAAGCCTCAAGCTCAAGTATCCACAGCAAGCGCTTGTTCTTGCATCATGAAACGACAAGAGGGGATTGCACAGTTACTACAGTTACCTGGCCGAATGACAAGTGCTTCAGTATTTTCGTGTTCAGTCTCGCACCTCATGCGTACTCACAGGTATGAGGGCGAATTTGAGGATGGCCACATGCAGGTAGGCACGTGCTGCAGTCTGGGAGCAGCCATTCAGCTCACAGGCTATAATCAAAGCATGCACAAGCTCACGTACTCATCAAAGCAGCTGTGCTGCTGACGAGACGGGGTGTGCATATGGTGCATACGAATTAATGCACACTTGTAGGATCAGGGTGTGCGCATTGCAGCTGTGCGCTTCGACCTGTCTGTGCTAATAGGAGCAACTTAGCACAACAAGCTGTCAAGTGTTAACTTGTCATGCCTACTTGCAGGGGCATGGTGCTTACGTATGGGAGAACGGCATGTGAGTCGCAGTGCCGCCGGCCATGCAGCTCTCTATCACTGACAAGTCCACATGTCCGCCTGAAGAAAGGAGCTGTTGACGATTGCATGCAGACATTTCATGAACAGAAGCAATGCACAAGGCCTTCCATCTAGCCACGCTTCATGCTTTTGCTACCCATTCCAATGCATGGCATGGCAGGGCCTTGCATGCACTGATGGCACCTTCTGATTTGGACCACATTGCTGCATGCGGGCATTGCTCCCGAGCTGCACAACCGACCGATGTGTGTCATGCATCAGGGACTTGGGTGTGTGCATGCATGCATCAGGGACTTGGGTGTGTGCATGCATGCGTCCATGTGCATGGACTGCAGGGTTCACCGAGGCCAGTGGGTGCGGGATGTGGCGCACGGCTGCGGGGTGCGGCTGTGGCGGGGGGCGGGCGGGCACATGGTGGCGCAGCAGGGCAAGTTCATCGGGGATGAGTTTGTGGGACCCGTCATGGCGTGCAGGTGGGGCACGGGCAAAGCAGGTTCAAGAGATTCCAGTATGTTCTTCTATAACTTAGGTTCTATAAGTTAGGACCGCAGGTGAGGCCAGCGAATTGGGCCAGGATCATTTCACGGGACAAGGCCAATCAAACCAGTCCAAACAAGCAACAGCAATTATACAGATGGGACCTTGGCACGGGCCAGGGCCTTCAAACAGATTTGAGCAATACCAGTGGTTTCTTTCTACCCATCCAGGGCTGCAGGTGCAGTCAAGGCCAAGCAATTCCCATCATGCCAGCAAGTCCCTTCGCTTGCAGATGCTTTAGGGACGGTCCACTTAACTTGGCTTTTAGGAGGCTTTATGCAAATGCAGGTCAGGGGCTATGGGGCCTAGCCCTTGGATTAGCCACAGCTCATAGGCTTAACCCAACCCTGGCAGTGAGTTTTTGTTTACTGCTCAGTGAGTCCTCATCGCACGAAGCAGCAGTCGAAGCGGATGTAGCGGCGCACATGGCCCGCGAGTTTGTCACCCCCCAGGGCCGAGCGGCCAGGGCCCAGCTCATGGGGAGGCTGAGGGGCCAGGCCCCAGGTAGGCTGCACAGTGGGCAATGTGCGGGAAGCTTGCTTGGCTGTTGCATGCAGGAACCATACGAAAAGCTTTGCATACAATGGAACACGCTGCGGAATGGGCACTAAGGGAAGCTTGCATACTTTGAGGCCAGCTGTTGTGTGTTTGCATACTTTACACGTCAATCAGTTAGTCGACCAGGTTGCTGAGCAACCTTTGGCCAGGAGGCGCAAGTGGTCAGACGGTTGCACGATGCTGCCGCCCTTTCCATCAGTCATGCTCCACCAGCCGCATGATTGCTGTACAGCTATGGCCTGGCTGTATTAAGGACAAGTAATGAGTCAGCAGGTTCGCTGACCAGGCGACTAGGTAGTGCCAGACTGCACACCGTGCAGGTGGTGCTGTTGATAACAACCAGGGCCAGCTAGCCGGTCGAGTCTAAAGGTCGGGGCCACCTTGGCAAGTTCAAGTCATTGTCATTCATTCATTGCTTTTTGTGCTGTTTTCAGCGGCATCATCAGCACAGTCTTCCACGTCTCAAGGTCCCCAGGCATCACAGCCGAAGGCCGATGCAAGCGGTTGGAAGCTCACGTGGCCATGGCAGTCACGTGCCAACCAACAAGAGGCACGTGCCCACGCCACAGTAGGCAACGGCGGGCCACAGTTCACACGCCCAGAGCCCTCTGCAGTGCCTGGGCCTAGCACAGGCCGTGCAACAAAGGCTACACCTAGCACTGCAGGGCAGTCCTCATCACATGGTGCAGAAGCGGCTTTAGATAACAGCTCAGGCCACGTGAGCAGCGGTTTCCTACTGCCTGAGGGCCACCCTGCACGTGAACCAGATGTGGGGCTCAAGTCACGTGGTCTGAAGGAGCATGAGCGGCGCATGGCCTCATCACTTGTTGATCACCTTATGGCTGTTGCTGCACGGGAACACCAGCAGCAACAGAACGCTTGATTCAACTCTGCCTACCTGTGAACGTGCCTTTGTGAGTTAAATGAAACTTTCCATTAGTATTTTCCAATGCAGTGTCAGGATAGCACCTCGAGGGGTGACCACCACCTTTACTATCCAGGTGTGTCGCAATCCCCTTCACTTGTAGGTTGGATGGGTTGGAATCCCTCCCCTCTGGTGATTGTACCCTGTGGCTTGGAATTATTGTACCCTGTGGCTTGGAATTTTTGACAATCTGATCGGATTACGATACAATTAAGCCAGATCCCGTTTAAATGTAAGAGCTATGCCTGAGGATCCCAGGAGCAACCGGAATGGTAGGCAAATTTTGATTAGAAAAACAAAGATAAGTGATAAGTCCTTGTCGAACCCTGTTGAGCGCTTTACTGGCAAGCTGCGGAACTACCCTCTGATCTCCACATGCTGCTGTGTAGCTGGAGGTGGATCCTGGCCACAGACTCATAAGAGCACGTTACACTGTTACAGTAGCGTCAACCTTCTCCCTCTGGCCAAAGGCCGCCGCAATCAATGAAGAATGAATGAAAGGCGACTCTTCAGCAATAACCCGAAGAACAACAGCCCATCATAAAATAGCACCATGCCTTGAACACACGACAATTACAATGGGTAGTCTTTGTCACCCGCGTCTACAGCTGGCTGGCACATTCTCTGCGCCAAATCAGCACGGAACGGAGGTGGTTTGCTATGAGTGTCGGTCTAGATACATGGCACGCACTGGGCACATATGCTGTGCAAGCACGACAAAACGACAAGCAGAGGCACAAAAAAACAAGCACGTGCACAAAATGACAAGCACGGGCACAAAATGACAAGCACGGGCACGAGTAGCTACCATTAGTATGGTACAGGCGCACATGCTGCGCCCAAAAAAGAAGTTTGCCAGTTCTGGGACAGTTGTATTGTATTAACTGAAGATTAGAAATTTGGAAGATTGAATTTGGAGAGATTGAACACAACAGAAATTGTCTTGGAACTGGCAACCTTCTTTTTTTTGGCCTGCGCCGCCCACGTGCATCAAATCACACAAAATCACACCAAGGTCTGAGCAGCCAATGCATGTCATACCCCGCATGTTTGAGGTCACATCAAGGCTCAAGTCAAGCACTGCAATGGGCGAATTGGGTTCACACGAAATCCTGCCGGTCTACTGAGCACAAAACAAAACAAAGCACTGAGTATTCATTTGTAGATGACGCGCATTGAACAATCAACCATATAATGCAAAGCCGAAGAGTGGAAATCTTGCCACGTGTGTTCGTTGCTGTCCATGTGCGTACACCTTGTACATGTAGGGCTGACTCAGCCTTGTAATTTGGCCTGTTCAGCAGGACTTAAGTTCGGTTGGCCAGAAACATGCTGCATATGCTTGGCAATGAATTAAGGCTGCTGCATGTATGCCATGTTCGTCATGTTTCCTTGTATAGATGCTAACAACTCCTTACCGACAAGAGCTGCGGGCCACTCGAGCTGCTTTTCAGCGCTGTAAAGACGTGATGGCTAGACTCGACTGTGCTAGGCGAACGCCAGATAACTCTTGCTCTGTTAGTGGGGTGATAACATACTGACATCAGCTGGCTGGACCAGGGAACATACAAAACACATGACACGCCAAAGGCCAGCTGAGGCAAACTAGACCTTAACCGCCTGATGTGGCAGTGAAGTGTGCCAGTTGGGTGCTGCGATTTGCCCTATGCCGATATCAGGTGTGGATCATAGGCGGCCCTTGGGGCTTAGGTGCGTTTGTCAAGGGTTGCTGCCACCAGGTACAAGGCTGGTGGTACACGGTGCAAGGTGTGCTGCTGCCCAGACTCGCCTGATGCCCCCAGAATGGTTATCAAGGTATTTAGTAACTGAATTAATCCAAGGGCCCTGGCATGTGGCTGTATGCTGGCGTGGAATGGGTTACACAAGGGCGTACCAGTCCCTGTCTATAGCTGCCCCCAGGGGCAGGCCCATGCCTCGCCCAATCATGCCGCGCCACTGCGTCTGTGAGGAGGGGGATGAAGGCCGGTCCAGACGCTTCTTGGCTGCAGAGGGCACAGGCAGGGCAGGCAAAGCACAGATCAGGCCCAGGGTTGCTTTTCACACAAGTGGTACCGTGACCGGTTGGCATGAACACGTGCATACTGCATGCACTGCGTTGGCGAAGGAAATGATTGATAAAACATGCGAACATGACCTCTCATTTGGTAAGTGATGCAGGCTTTGGTCGACTAACAACAAACTGACGGAAAACACAAGAACGTCAATGGTGATGGCTGTTGGAGCCGGGGTTCCGAATGAATGATGTGCTCACCAAAGTCTTTGCCCGGTTTCCGACAATAGGCGCCATCATCTGCATGCATGCAACACACAATTCAATCTTTATGTGATTTCACTGGAAGCTGATGCTTTGGAACGTCGGCACGGCCTGATTTGCTGAGGACATGAGCCGCTCAGTAGGCTTGTTGTACACAAGACAGGATGACGATACAAGCCTGTTGTGTGTGTGACTGCGACCACACTCGGTCAACTTCAGAAAGTTTGCATTCTCCCCACCTTCTCCACAACCAACTTAACGTAAGGCATTGCATGCAGTGCAATATGCACGTACTTGCAATGCAGCGGAGTGCATCGTCACAATTAAAATTGGCCCCGTGTGGGCTGCAATCGGCTTCCTCACTCACCGCTGTACTTGTCCGGGCACTGCTGCAGGCACACGCCTCCCTCTGCCTTGTAGCCCTGGGTGCAGTTCCCATAGCACGTGCCTCCCTCCTGAGTTTCACCCTCAGCACAGCGTCGCTTCCTGCATGCACGGCACAGGCTCAGGTCTGCTTGCACTGCAATGACAAGGCTTGATTGCGCAAGGCTTTGTGCGTCCTTTGTCTTTCCGTTTGCTTTGCTTTGGGCTGAGCTTGATTTGCCCTGCCTTACGGGTGTGCCGCCGATACAGCTGCAATATGCAGCAAAACCGTGAGCCGATTTGATTGTTCTCTGTAATTTGCAGGAGGTAGGATGTGGAGGATGAAGCAGTGGGGTGCATTGGAGGTGACTTTTTGTGGCATGAAGTGTCCAACATGCCCAGCACCTACAGTCGACCACTCACATGCACAGAAACCATGCTGTGTTCCAGCCCTTGGGGCAGTCCTGCCAGCACATGGGCCCTGAGCCCAAATACCCATCCGCGCATGGCCTGCATGCACAACCAAGACATGCTTGAACTTGAGTTCAGAGTGTGTTTGAGGCTGGGGTAGGGTCTGATGGGGCTGCATTTGATGCAACATCCCGGTTTGATAGTCTGGGTTAGAGTTGTGTTTGGTTGTTAGGGACAGCTGAGGTTTGACAGTGTTCAGGCTGTACTCCAAGGCCGCCTGGCTGCTGTCTACATGAACCATCGTGCGCTCAGCCCAGAATGGAATTGAACGGTTACCGAGTACCAGTCAATCCTACTCGCTGTCCTTGAATGAGCAGGAGAATTGCAAGGCTTGTGCCCGCTCCTAGCATGCAATTTGAGACTCACGGGTAGCATAGCAGCCCACTCTGCTCCATCATGCTGCCACAGCCATTGCGCATGCAGCGATGGCCCTCCAGACGCATACCATCCGGGCAGGGTGCACGGCAGATGCCGCCGTCCAAGGTCCAACCCAGTGCGCAACGGAGGGTGGGCAGGGATGCATTGGATGCAAGCTTGCACGCCACTGCAGGCATGGAAACGCACAGCTCAGCAAACCCAAACGAGCCTGGGGCTGAGACCACCTGGGCCGTAGACTGGTTGACCAAAAATATGAGATTCAACCAAGTAATACCTGGACTGGAAGACCATTTGCTTGCTGAACAATCGGCAGATCGGCCGCCTGATACACAACACGCCTGTGCTGCCACCACCCGTATGCAAGCTGCAGACTGCCATATGTCTTGTCACAAGATGCGGGATGCCATCTCACTCACAAGCTGCCTTGTTGACCGAGTAGAACTGGTCCTTTAAAGGCCCGGCTTTCTTGCCATGCTTGCCATCCTTGGAAGATACCACCTGCATCTGTGGTGGGCACCAGCAAGCAAGCCATGCGGCCTTACTATCTGTGTAGCAGCAGATCTTGTCTACTGAAGAGTGTCCAACAGCAGTATGCCAAACAAACCACGTACATGTGTGCATCAATGGCAGAGCTGCTGTGGCTGTGCATGGATACATCGTATGTTTGTTCATGCGGGCCGGTCAGCGTCGTTCCATGGCTCACCCGCATGCCAGCTTCACTGAACTCAGCGATAATCGAGGTCTGGTACTCAGAAGAGCCAGACCTGCATGCAGCATCACGTGACAGCATGTCCACAGCACATGACGCCAGCCAAGTGCTTGCACTGCACCACAAAGCTGTTCTCCTCTAGCACGTGAAAGTATGCGCTGTTCGCTTGACAGGACCAATGTGCGCCCAGACAGCAGGCTGCTAGCACCTAAACCAGTGGACACAGCTGACTCAGCAGGGTCATTGGCCACTGTAGGAAGAAAGACCGTTCGACACTGTGTATGCCTGACTGCAGAAGCTGACTGCTTTTCTGACCTGAGACACAGTGTTTGTTAGCATGCCCACACACTCAACCCCTTCCAAGTAGCACCACTGCACCTGAACACAGGGATCTGCTGGCCCCCTGTGGTGTTGAGAGTGGTGACCAGCCCATGCAGCCAGTGCCAGTGCCCACAGAACACAGCGGCCACAGGCTGGTCGTTCACAAGGCTCAAGAACCTGCATGGAGACAGAAGGTGCACATGGTGCTCCTTGGATACCATTAAGTTCACTGTGCCTTTTGAGTATTATGCATGACACAATAAGGTGCTCCATGTGACGACTGGCACGCCTCCTGTGAATGGTTCACATGCCATCCAGGCTCTCTCCACCTTGTGTCATTGGCTGCGACCCAGTGCTCGTCCACATCGTGAATGAAGAGCACAACCTTGCGCCCTGTGGCCTTGGCCTTGGTCAGCTCCTTCTCGAGAAATGAATAACTGCAGCAGAAAGGCATGGGGCGGGGTTTCGATGACTGCAAGAGCTAGAGGCTTGACTTTTGTTCTGAAACCCACCATCGCCCCACACCCACCTCTGACAGAGGTGTAGTACTTGATTGCCTACCCAGCGTCTGTGTGCGTCATGGGCTGCACGAATGACAGTTCTCACGACTGTCGCCCTCGCCTTTTACTAGAGCGACCCGTGTCAATCGTGCACATCGGCCCCTGAATCTATTTTTAGGAGGGCTTGCCCCTTCACCTAAACAGTTGATTCCCTATCACAAAGGCAAGGAAGCTGCGCGCTGCAATTCCCTAGTTGGTCCGCGCAATGTTGAGGTCGTACCTGGGTGTGATTACCATCGGTCCCGCGAGACTGAACGAGCCAATGTCTGCCGAGAAAGCGGGATGGAAGTGCAACATGATGAAATGCCAGTTGCCCTGGTCCCACGAATACGCAGCGCTGCCCCAATCAAACGCGTTCACTTGAGAGTGCAGGATGCCACCCATGGGCCCCTGCAGCACACACATGCAGTTACCATGTGGTTATAGGCTGGTGGTATGATGAGCGGGCCTGCCAATGCATCATAAGCCAACCACTCGCTACTGCCGCACCTGGAGCCTGGCGAAGAATCTCAGTGCTGGGTTGACTTCCTTTCCCGACAGTGTTTGCCTGAGAATAGTGATGCTGTTACGCGCACATGTGGTTGAATCCACGCCAAAGTCCCAGCAGTCCAAGTTGTTTGCGTAGTCATGGTTCCCTAGTCCAGGGAAGACTGGAAAGGGCAAGTCTTCGTTGTCATACATGTTCCGAACGTTGTTCCACTCTTCACTCAAACCGTAGCTGGTCATGTCGCCATTCATGACCAGGCCGCTGGGATAAGCCACGGATACTGCACGGTGGGAAAGCAATAGTGGCATGCAGCATGTCAGTGAGTGCAGTCCAATTGAGTACAGTGTGCTACTGTGTTCTAGAAGGAGAGTGTGATTGCAGCTGCATTCCGGTCACAGCCAGCCCTTGGCAGCCACTAATGTTGTGACAGCTCTGATAAATTCATGAGAACGCTGTATGATAGCCCTGACATCAAATGCGGTGCCTGACATTATTCCCTACCTCCATTTGGCCACTGGAGCTTGCTGGCTGCCTTCCACAAGTCTAGCTGCGCCCTGTTTGTCATTTCACCCATCGTCTGAAGGTCGCGCTTGTCCAAGGTCCACCACCACAACTGGGCGTCACTGCTGATTACTGCACACCAGCAACAGCAACAGCAAGCCATCCCAGTGAATTCAGCAAGCCTCGCCTTGTAAGGTGAGAGCTGCTTGCAGTGTTGCATATGGCTGAGTCCAAGTTGACCAGCTGTGTAAACCTCCCGTGAAGGCAGCCAGAGACAAATTCACAAGGTTGATCGCATATTGTTTGAGCCATAATGTTTGAGCAGTGTGTCGGACCACACATGCGGGCAAGGCATCCGGAACCCAGACTGTGTCCTGCCAGGCAGCCCTGATCATGATGGTTCTGGCATCTCAGCATACCGTAAGTGAAGTTTGCTGCTTGTCGGACGCAGTTGACTGGTCCTCTGTCAAAGCTAAAGATTGGTATGTCCCCTGACTCCCCGGCTAGTACCATCTGCAGTAGAAGTGTGGGTCGTCCAGTTGACAAACACCAGTGCAGCACGTGCAAGTGCGTTGCCTGTGCGGTGTGTACAATTCAACATCTAAGCGACCTCGGATGCCTAACCACCAGCCAGGTACCGGTCAGCTCATGCTGGCCTGTTCTGGCGCCCGCTGCCATCCAAAGCCCCTGTCTGCCTGTCAGCCATGTGCTGCCCATCCTCCTACTCAAACATTTACTGGGGCCCTGTATCTGCCGCTTCCCAGAGCTTATCACCTGAGTACATGATGCTATGAAGACCATAAGAAGTGGTAACACATCATCTTGATGAATCCAGGACCGTTTTTGACACTTATGACGACTCCTCCGAGGCTTGCACGTCCCTGCAGCACAGCACGTGTACGAGCCATGCACTCTCGATGATTTACATGCACATTTCCTGTTCACACAAGCTGCTTGAAGGCCAAAAGAGGAGCTGGAAAGCACTGCTACAAGAAGCAGGCTCACCAGAGGATATCGCTTCGGGCCCAGCTCCTGGACCACGCTGTGAATTGCTCATGCCACCTGCAATTTCGCAACAAGGTCTGTTGCTGACGTCATGCAATGCAGATTGGCGTAATGCTGTACGGCCCACAACGGCCCCAAGGAATAACCTCGCAGCGCGGCAGTCTGTTGCTGCGTCTGCTTAAAATTGCGGCTTCGGCAGGCACCGCTCTCTGTGCGAGCTGATGGACGCCAACCTTGGATTTCTTCAGGTGGTTCGCTTCCTTCTTCAGCGCACCTCCAGTGAGCGGCAAATTACCAAGGCTGTAGCTGTGATGATCGTATTTAATGCCGAGAGCCCGTTCTTTTGCGTCGCGATAACGGGGGTGGTACACCTGCATGTGCGAAAGGAAGCTCCGTCGCACAGCGCTAAAACCAATGCCGTCACCACTAATCATTTGCGGCCTTTGCTTGCAGTACCTGTGCTCTGTTTCCAATCACCGCAATTTGTACAAGTCCCAGAGCTGTTGCACAGTCCTCAAATTCGTCGCCTTGTCAGAGACTACGTGCGTGTGCCCTCAAAGCCTGGTGAATCAAACATGCCTTGACGAGTTCCAGCATTGGCTACCCTCTGAACTCCGAGTGAACCTCTGCCTGTTGTCAGATGCTCAAGCGTCGGAGCAACCAGACTTAACTGCAGTACGGGAAACTGTGCGCATGAATTCTCAATGGGCACTGCAACCGGAGAGGGGTTGTGACAGTGATCATCCGGGACTGGGAATGATCATATCGTGACGTAAACACAGGACTGGCCGACAGGCTTGTAACCGCGACCTGTGTTCGACTTTCCCTTCGTTGCTCAGAGAAACAGACCTTGATTTTGAGGTTGAACTGCATGTGAATCAATGACTCTGAGTCTTACAAATAGCAGATATGCCAGAGTAGCCCCAACTTTAATGCTTGGAGCACAACAGCACTTGGCCTGGCTTAAACTGAGCTCCAGAAGGGCCACCTGCACTCCACAGGAACAGTCAAACTCCGGCATAGATTCACCTAATTAAGCAAGGACAGCCAGACTCTGATATCTTACAATCAGACGTGCGCACTGGCCTACTGGGCACAATGAATTCAAAATTGGCAATGAGCACGCCACCGCACGCAGCAGACAGAACCATACCCGCAAGGTTGACATTGAGTTCCCAAAGCAGCAACATGACAGTGCCCTGCACATGCACTATACTCAGGCCGCAGTCAACAATTAGCATCATCACCTAAGGACATGCCTTGTACAGGGAGATTGTTGCCTGGTCCTGCATGCTCGACAGTCCGTGCAAGGCGTAACAATAGTTCAGGTCTGTTGGTTTGGCAACACCACAATTGCTGGCATCTAGCCACAATTTCTCAACTGATCAAAAGCACGCTTGTACCTAGCAGAGCCTGTCCCAGCCTGACGTCACACGGTCAAACTGGTGCGGGCAGGAATGTTCCACAATTGAAGCCGTTTCAAAGCCCGTTTTAATGCTTTGTACTGTCTGTCCATCACTCTTCTTCGTCATCGTCATCAGTTTGTCTCCGCTTCTTTCCAAACAGGCCTCCTCCCTTGGAATCGCTTTTCACCGTGTAGGCCTGCGCCTCGAGCTTTGTCATCTTGGCCTGGACAAGCAATCAACGCAACCACGTGAGCATATGCTATTCATAGCACATGTCTCTACACTGGGCATGGTCATGAAAGCCAGCCAGCACGGGCCCCAGCGTGAAGGGTGGTGAACACAATGGTTTACTAGGGCGTGACACGCTTTTAGGCTTTGTTAACCAAACCTGGTTTTCCTCTTGTCCTGCATCACTGCAGGCCATAGATGCCTCGAGTTATTGACATACCCAGGTACCACCAGGTTCCTATCATTGTGTTAATGCTGTGAGTTGCTATTATAAGATAAGACCATGGCAAGTCCACAGAATGATGACATGTATGAAAAGCTGTCTGTAGTGTGAACTCACCGCTAGCTTCATGTTGACTTCCTTGGCCCGGTACAGGTCCCGACGCAACATGGCCTGCACCAGTCACATGCACGCACACCACGTACTTGCCCACCAGACACATCTTCGTCATGTTGAGTGCATCCAGGCCCTGCATTAACAACACGCTGAGACCTGAATGCTTGGATGGTCTTGCCCTTCCTTGCAAGCCATGTAATGATCATAATGAGGATGACCCCACCTGTTGTTCAGCCAGCTCTGCTGCCTCCATCTGTTTGGCCACCAGCTGAGCAACAAAGGCTGCGTTTTCCCGCCTGAGCTCAATCAGCTCCTTTGCCGCGCCCGCCTCTTTCCCGCCTGCCCCGCCACCGTTCCGCGCCCCGCGTGCGGCCGCATCCCGTAAATCATCCGCCTCATGCTGCGCCTCAATCAACTGAGCATGCATTTCATCCAGCTCGTCAGCAGACGCGGCCTCTAGTTTCCTGTACTTCTCTTTCAATCGCAGGTACTTGGATTCAAATGCCTCCACTGTTTCCAAGATTTCGTCTTCACTCATATTTTTGAGGCCTCGCTTGACCTGCGGAGCACAAAGACAGCAAGGCCTCAGATTTAGATCGCTTGCCATGCATTCAACTGCGCCAATGCCAAAGGCTGCGCCATTCTGTATGAAACACATGTTTGGCGCCCGGGCCAACGAGAACCGCACTCATCAAGTCTGCCAGTCTTCTGTGCCTGTCTGTAACATCACGACAGCGACCGAGCCTTTTTTCCTCGCACTCGAGCTGCCAAAACACCTCTTGCTGCCACCCACCTGTTTTTCCAGTGCTTCCCGCGTCGCCCTCTCTTCGTCGAGCTGCTCTGCGAGGGCCACGTTCTCACGCGATAACCGCGAGGCCTGAAGCTCGAGCTCAGCCACCTGAACAAACAACATGGCCAAAGAATGTGCACCGTCAGGCAACACCGAAGCACTCGGTGAAGTGCATCTGCTTGCTGCTCTTATCATCTGCCCAACCCGTTTGACAACTAGGGAATTAAATGGATAAGTTGAAATTCCAGGAGACGTGAGGCCCACCGCTGCTGCCCATACAGTTTCCTACACGCGAGCGCACAAATGTGGGCTAACCACAATGTCTTGGTTGAATCAAATCACCCAGGAGGCTCGCCACTTGTGCCCACCAGATTTCTCTTGCAAAGCATCGGACTCACCTGGTCTCTAAGCGCCTTGTCCGCCCCTCCTGCTCCCGCACTCAGTTCATCCTCAGCCTGAGGCACACGCGACAAGGGACATGCATGCATCATGCCATGTGCACACGACATGCAACATACCAGATGCGGGTTGGAAAAAGTCCCTGGTCTCGTTCGGTTTGCAAAGTAGTTCATATTCCAACAGAGTCACGTCTACAAGCAGAGCTGCCCAGGGACACACAGAGTCTACCATAAGCTGCCCAGGGCAAAGCTTTGGGACGGCATGCCAGCAAAACCATAACCTTGGCGGGCCCTGTACGTTGTGTACATGCAATGTGTGTGTGTGTGTGTGTGTGTGTGTTTTTGTGCGCCTGCATGCAGAAGCATGGGAGTCTGCTCAGCGGCAGGAACCGCTTAACACCTGCGCAACGGCGAGACAGCAGGAGCTGCGCACCAAAAACCTGGACGGGTGCAATGTATCTCAACAATGGAAACTGATCAATCCAGTGCTCAAGCACAGCATGACAGTCAAGTCCATGAGTGCAAACAATAGCGGTCACGCAGAGAACCAAGAATGGTTATGGAACCCTGACAAAAGTGACTTGACTGCCCGCTTGCCCACTCCTGGCAATCCTAGCCCAGCCCCAGAAAACGTGACGCATTTTCCAGCATCAAGTACCCTGCAGCCACCAACCTTGTTCCTGGACTGGGACGTTGATGTGGCCGCGGCTGCAGCCGCAGCTGCTGCCACTGCTTCTGCCTGGGCTGCTCTGCAGTCTTCCATAGCTGCCGCCAGCTGCGCCTCCAGACCCCTGCGTTCCTCTGCGGCCCGAGCCTCCAAGTCATCACAGATGCCTTCCAACTTGGCGCAGCGCTCGCGCAAGGTCTCCAGCTCGCGAGTCACCTCGGGAGGCAAGGGCCGGGACGCCTGCAGCCAGCCACAGGGCAGCACGGGGCAAGGATTGTCGGACTGCAGCAGTCAGACCAAGTCTGCGCAACAAGATTGGAAGATGGCACAGTGGCGCCAAACCACGCTCCCTTGTGGACCCACCCATCATGTCACAAGTTGTATTGCAACTTGCATCATGTGACGCTCTCAATGCACCACAGCCACAATACTCCCTGGCGCCAAACTCACAACCTGTTGTCGACCCTGAGACAGCCCACTTGACCGCTCAGACTAAACAAGGCTCCTGCCCTGGGTGCGTCCGGACTCACCGAGTGCCCCGCACGCCTTGACGCCATCACACCGCGGGCAGTGGGCATATCGTCCTCCTCCTCCTCGCCCTCTGTGGACATGCGGCTCAGCTTGCGGGTGGAACGTGTGCGACTTGAGGAACTGCTAGCAGCGGCCTGCAGGCAGTGTGTGTGTGTGTGTGTGTGTGGACATGAGGCAGGGCTGCCACAGAATTGGCTGGCGGGTCTTGAAAGACAGTGGCCAAAACCAAAACCCCCACCACGAACACCAGGCCCACAAACCAGGCCTGGTCTGGTGGGGGAGAAAAGGTTGGAAACACAGAAAAACACAAAAAGCCTTGCTGAAATCGGCCCCGCTGCTCTGGCTGTTAGCGCATCCCTGGTGCTGGCTGGGCTGAATGCTGTGCTGCCTGACAACCATTACGGCCAGGTGAATGAATGATGAGCTGTGGCTCAGCTGCGCTGTGGAGTGCTGCTGCTGTACTGTGCTGCTTGAAAAGGTGAAGCGGGCGTTGAGGCCTCGTCACCTGCAGGCAACCCAACAGCCGACAGCACTGAGCCGCCACACCATCCATGCTCATGCATGTGCAAGTGCTCGGCATGCTCTTTGGCAGAGCAGAGCACTGACCCAAGCAAACAGGTCACAGGTGAGCACACAGGTGCTACACAGGCAAGCACATGATATGCACACAAATAGAAGCATACGCACTGAGAATGCATGAACCAGGTGCCCCACAGGCGGGCAACGGAGGCTGATGGGTTGTGTAACGGCTTGAATGTGGCCTGCACTTGCTGCCCTGCCTGCAACGGTGCTGTTAAACAGGCTGTTGCTGGACACTGCACACGCACACTGACAAGCTGTCCTGCTGAGCTGCACTGCTGAGCTGCAAGGAAACTGGCCGACCTACACCCAAATGCGCACATGTCATAGCCAAGGCAGAAGTCGAGCAAAAGTCCAGCGCATGAACTTTGGCATCCTGACCCTCCAACCATTTTTCACCCAAACAATAACCATCTGCAATCAATCATCCAAGTCCTGCTTTTCCAGCCTTGACTGCTGAGGCCTGGCAACCATCCAACTCCCACCACCCAAGTTCCCCTACTCCACCCGCCTGACTCGTGCCACCCACCTGGTATGTGGATGTTCCGCCCGCTGCCAGCTCCCCCTCCAGCCGCTCCAACTCCCTCCTCAAGCGTACATTATCCCTGCCAACCACCTCAACGTTCTCCCTTGCCTCAGCCTTCTGGCTCTCCGCAAGCGCAAGCTGCTGCTCCAACGCCGATATCGCCAAACCCGCATCATCCGCATACAGCGGATTCGTAGTCACCGCTGTGCCGGTGCCAAAGCTCTGCCGGCCCAACGAAAGCGTCATACTGTGATCTTTACTTCCCAAGTGCGCCCGCATAGCCACCGGGCCCGCATCAGGTGTAGACACACCAGTAGACAGGCCGTTGAAACGTGCACCACCACCGCCACCACCTCCATTACCAGCCCTGCTGCCACCCGCAAGATCGCTCGCGGCACCGTTGTTGGCTGTGTAAGCAGGCTGGAAGCCAGCGAGTAGCTGGTTCTCTTGCTGCAGCTCTTGTAGCTGGCCTTCCATTTCCACGACTGCCTGCGACAGCGCATGGACCTGGGCTTCGTAGCGTGGGGCATCTCGGGCCTGGCGCTTGAGCTCCTGGAACAACCCGTAGGATTCATCCTGTGAAGGCAAAAGTGGGGCCAGCCATGGCGAATCATGCACAATGCGTTGCAAGGGTCGCAACATATACGAGCAGGAAGCGAGCTAAACGCATTAGGAGAGTTAACGTTGGTACGCGCTGCAGGCACTACGGTAGAAGCACTGCTGATGAAAGACTTCATATGCTTCTCCAGAGGACAAAACCAAGGCACTAATGTCAAGATGTCAAGATGACAGGCTTGAGTTCGAACGCTGCTGATGAAACGCACTCCATGTGCTTTGACCACTGCTAATACGACAAGAGCCTGTTCAGGCGCCCCAAAAGGAAAGAAGTAAGGTATCACACACACAAGCCTGCTCCGGTAATCCTTCCTACCTTCATGCACATGAGCGCCACATCCAGGTCCACGTCTTCACTGACGTCTGTGGTTTCCTTGCTGCTGACCACTTTGAGGCAGCTGGACAAGGCGCAGCGCGTCATGTGCACCACGGCAGCGGCGGTGCGTAACTGGGCGGATAGACGCCCAACCTGAATGCACAGCAACACATCTTACATGCTCCGCTTTGCTTATCGTTCGGAAAACAAACCAGTATCTGCAATCACTGTATCAGGTTTGCAGAGCAGCATAACCTAATCAGCCGCCTAAAAAACAAGGTACTCATGGTTTGCTACTTGGCGACAGTGTGGTCTAACATTGGCTGGACATTCTCTCTTCTGACAGTTGCATTTCCACCCCATAGCGTCCATCGGAAATCCACAAGCCCTGCCCACCTCTGTATCCAAGGGCAGAGACGGTGCACGCCCCGGAGAGCGGGCGCTGGCGGGGGGTACGGGCAGGGACAGCGCTTCGTCCCACAGGCCCTCATCCGCCTGCTGCCCAGCCGTTATTTCATCTTTGTAGATGCTGCCATCACCCAGACGATGTACCAGTGCCCCTATGTGCCGCTGGCTGCTACTGCTGCTGCCGGTGCTCAGCACAGCTGGTGGCAGCCATGCCTGGTCACCGGCATCCTGATGGCTAGTCGCGGTGAGTGTAGTGTGGCCGACAGGAGATTTGCTGACGGATGCTGGTATGGTGGAGGCATGGTCCAGGGCTGTGTGTATAGTGGCCTCTCCAGCCCTGGCTTGTTGGAGATCCACAGTGAGCCGGGAAACCTGCTCCTTCAGTTGCTGCAGTGCAGTATCCCTGCAGCAAGGCGAGCATGAGCATAATCCAGGGTTGCTGCGTCAGATCAAGCATTAACTTTCTGATGTACACAACACGACATGCAGCAGCACAAGGTTGAGCCATGAACTACCTTGAGCTGAGCTGCTTCTGCAGATGTGAAGCATTTTCCAGAGCCTCTGCGTGATCCAGCTTGAGTGTGGAATGCGCTGCCTGCAGGCCGGCCAGTGTCTGCTCAGCCTGACAACGCCACGCTGTCAGCATGGAAACCTGCGGACACATGTGGTACGAGCATCATAGCGTCAGTTCAAAAGCCCATCAACATCGATGACGTGGCATTGCCAAGCTGATTGCATGGTACACCCCACCATGCACGTGCGAACATATGTGCATGACAACATACAAGTGGAGCTGCATAGCCACATAGCATGGCAAACAGCTCACCTTTTCAAGCAGTTGTTGGTTAGCTGGTCTAGCACGCTCCGCAGTAGACGATGAGGATGATGCATGCACAGGCGCTGCGCCAGTCAGGCTATCACTGCGCTCCACTACGTCCGACAGCAGTGGTGTGTGTGCCATGGTAGCCCTGAGTGCCACCATTTCTGCCTGCAATGCTGCATGGCGTTCTTGCAGCATTGATAGCTGCAGCGCTAGCTCAGCTGCTCCAAGTCCTACCAGGCCACGTGGTCCTGCCTCCAGGGTTTCAGAAGCCTCGGCTGACAGGAGCCCTGAAGACCCAGAGTATGAGGATGCATTTGCATGGGATGCCAGGCTGCGGCTGGACCTGCCCAGCCCAGCAGCTGGTGCACCAGCAGGCAGCTGCCAGGAGCTGACAGCAACCGCCTTGGCCAGCTGTGGCTGCAGCAGGCCCTGCTGTTCTTGCTGTGACTCCATGGCAAATGCACCAGCATCGCTGCTGACAGCATGCCGGTCCTGGAGCAAGCCGGCTGTGCCGGCGGCAGCACGAGCTGATGCCAGCGCTGCCTGCAGTCCCTGCAGCTGCAGACGCAGTGCCTGGTTTTCGCCCTGCAGTAGCTCCAGCTGGTCGTTCCAGCCACGCCTGCTGGCCTCACTGTTGTCACCAGCTGCCCCTGCCGCTCGAGCACCTGCTTGCTCCTTGTCCACCTGTGCCATCGCAGCTGGCAGCAGCTGCTGCAGCTGGGCCCGCAGTTCATGCACCTCTGCCACCTGACTCTGCAGGTACTGAACTGACTGCTGCAGCTCCTGCTTCTCAGATTTCATCACCGCTGCCTCCTGCCGTAGCATGGCATTTCCTGTCTGCAGCTCTTGTAATTGCCTGACTGCCTCAGCCAGTTGTGCCTGTGTGGCAGAGCCAGCCAGTCCGCGGTTTGCGTCCAGACCATTCTGATCTGCTTGCAGCTGCTGGCATCTAGCTTGCAGCCGCCCGTTTTCTTCTTGCAATAGCTGGTGCTCTCCTTGTAAGTGTTCATGTGCCGCTAGGAGTTCCAGATGCTCCCCTTGCAACTGTACATGAGTCTGCTGCACTGATACCAGTCGTTGCCGCACCTCCCCATCACCTTGCTGTGCAGCCTGCTGCTGCTGCTGTTGCTGCACGCCAACATGCTCATGTCCAGCAGCAGCCAGTCGCAGCTGCAGCTCAGCTGCCTGCTTCTGTGCTGCCTGAACGGCTGCCTGCAGTGCATCTCTTTCCCCTGCCAAGGACGTCACTGTCGCCTGAAGCTTATCCCTTTCAAGCGTGAGAGCGTCAGCATATTCTGCCCAATCCTTGATGATTTCCTCAGCCTCATTAAACTCTACAAGCTTTGCCTCGAGCTCCTGCTTCTCCCGCTGCAGTTCAGCTACTTGGGCAGCCAAAGCAGTTGCATCAGCCGCCCCACTGCCACTGCCAACACCCCGTGTGGCAACTGCCGCTGTGCTGCTAGCAGCCAGCACTCCAGCAGCCTCTAATCGCTCATTTGCTGCCTCCATCCGTCGGTTTTCTGCCTCAAGTGCTTGTACCTCGGCCGCCATCTGCATTCGCTGGTTGTCAAATAGGCGCTGAGCCTCGGCCATGGCTTGCCTTAAAGCGTCAGCCTCTGCACGCAAGGCCTGCTCATTGCCGCGCTCACTGTTGCGCGCTTGGCGCACTTCATACCGCAGCTCCTGCAGCTGCTGCTCCAGCGCCTGCTTTTCTGCCTCCAGCTGGGCCAGCCGCTGCTGGGCAGCAGGTGCAGCAGCGCTGCTGTCCTCCTCAGTGTCTTGAGCATGGTCAACTGCTGCATTACGTGTGCGTGCAGAAAGCGCTACATTGCTGTTGGCTCCTGCTGCCACCACCGCTGCTGCTGCTGCAACGCTGCTGCTGGCCTGCTCCAGCTGACGGTCCAGCTCTGACACTTGCTGGGTCAGCTGGGCACGTTCCAATTGCAGCACCTGCACCTCGCCCTGCACAACATGTGAAACGATGTAACCAATGTCATGACTACCATCAGCGCTGTTGCCATTCACACGAGACCTGTCCACAAAAGATGAGTGTAGAGATGCATTCACACACCTGCAAACTTTCGTTGTGTGCTGCCAGCTCCTGCATCCTTGTGTGCAGGTCGGCAAGCGGCTTGCTGGATGCTGCAGCCCTGCAGGCAAACGCAAGCAAGGGAGAGACTTGATGTTTGATAGTGACGGCCACCGCTTCCAAGCTCCAGGGCATGATTACAACCATCCTCACAGCACATCTGTGCAAGTGCCCAGGCCACGCCAGTGCAGTGCTAGCACATGCACAGTCGCTGCACGTGTGTGTCTATGCACACGTGCGGTCTGCGCACAGCAGCACATCAATTCTATGATTGGTTGCCCACAAATTGTGTACCTTGCATGCCTGAGCTCCTGTTGCACCTCTGTCAGTTCCACATGCAGGCTGGAAAAAGCAGCTGCACAGCCTGCCAGTGGCCCAGTCTCCTGCGCCACAACAACCAGTAACAAGCTGATGAGCAGCTACACGAAGGCTCTTAGCAAGGTCCAATAGGGTTAGCAAGGCCTGGTGGGAACGTGCAAACTGCTGCACCTGATGTCAGTGATAGTGCTTATTGCAACTGACTGCAAGCTAGCTGTACAATCAGGCTGGTGTACAATCAGACCTCGGCGTGGACATTATTGACTGCCATTTGGCAGCAATGCCCGACACAACTGGTAATGTACCCTACCTGCGTGTTTGGCATGTTGAGTCCCGCCTCCCTCATCATCCCTGTGACGTCCTCCCGCAGGACAGCCGCCTCCTGCTGGGCAGCCGTGCTCTGCTAGGCGCCACCCACCCACCAGCCTGTTACTAATCAGTTACAAGGGGCATACACACGAACCAACACAAGCACACACTGCACACGAACATTGATAAAGCCGCCAGAAAACAACAAGTGATAACTCCTCTCAGAAACTCAGCATAAGCATCAAGATTTGCTGCGGCTGGGTGGGTGGGCTGGCTGGTGGCATGGCCGGATGGGTGAATGGGTTGGCTGGTCGGCTGATCAGCTGAGCTGCTTCCGGGTTGAGGCGGGCAGCGCTGTGCTGTGCTCTGGCGCCTCTTTGCAGCGTTGTGGCAAATCCCGGATACTTTGCCCATCAGTACAAACCAGAACTCTAGAACAACAGCCGCACAGCAACTAGTACACCAAAGAATATCTCGTGCAAACGGGGCAGACGGTAAAGTATTCAATGCCCCATGTACATGCGTCAAACAGCCAAGGACCTCATTTACAACACACCAGGCAAAGCATTTTGAAGGAGCAGTACCATGCACCTTAACAAGCAGCACATAAAGCAGAGTGCACTACCTCAAATCCACCTACCGCTTTCTGCAGCATGTCATTCTTCTTTTGCAGCTCTGCGATCTGCTCCTTGAGGTCTTGGACAAGCATGTTATCGTCATCTGCATCATCCTCATCATGGGTGTTGTACACAGGTGCCTTGGCAGCCTGGCTGCGGGCCACTGCAACACGCAGGCCGTCAATCTGCGCAAATACAGCATCACGGTCAAACTGTGCAATTACAAACCATGCCCGTGTCTTATCAGTACATCAAGCACATGGACACAATGAATGGACTGACATACAACCATCGTGGTCAAACTATGAGCGTGTGTCATGATACTCATGCCTGTCCCTTGCTATGCTATACATAGAAAGAGCACGGAGACATGGACCGACCTACTCAAACTGTTTGAATGCTTCAGTCAGTTCAGTTGAATGCCACAGTTTGCTTGCACGCATGCAGTTTCCACCCACCTCCGCTTGCAAAGCTTTGCGCTCCTGCTGGTGCTTGACTGCCACCACCATGGTTTCATCCGCCATGCGGTTGGCCTCTGCCAGCTTGGCCCTGGCCTGTGCCTCTAACTCCGCCAGCTCAGCCTCTCTCTGGGCTAGGATGGCACCCCCAGCACCCGATGACCTGCATGGAGAGGCACCCCATGCTAGTTCACGACATGACTACACGGTGCTGGCGCAGTTTCGCAATGGCACACACGTGGGTCTCATTGCAATGGGGGAAATCAAAACGCATGCACTGGCAAAGGCATCCACTTACCAGTCAGAGTGCTCTTACTGTTGATTTCACGACTCAACTTTAGAATGCATCGACAGATACAGAGGGGCAAGGCGAACTCAGATGCCAGGTGTGTTTATTCACTCACTGTGCCGCATGCAGCTCCTCCTCCATCTCTGCCAGATGCTCCTCATACCGCTGCTTGAGCTTGTCTATCTCCGCCAGCTTGGCTGCATCCATCTGCTTGATCTGCGCGGCGTGCTGTGCTTCCATCTCCTGCATCTGGGCGTAGAAGGCCGCAGGGTCCGCCTGCAGAGCAATCGCATGAGAACATGGAGGGAACACACACGCGGGCTGCCACGGAAGGTGTGCAGGAGGTCACACTGTCAAACAGGAGGTGCTGGCAAAGCCATGAGCAGCAAAGAGTGTACCGTGAATGCCAGTAGAAAGCAAGCTGTTAGCAAGCAGGGATTTGGTACACAGAAAGTGACGGCTCACGCGTGTAGCTGTTGCCATTGTAAGCCAGAGCGCCTATGTGCGGGCAGAACAGAGCATGTTGGAGAGTGTCTGTCTGGGTGCATAGGCACGTAGTGGCACACGCAGGCAATGGTGGCATGCCTGGTGCCCACGTGCCTGAGGAATACACTCCGAGCATGGGAAGGCTTGGAAGTGCGCCATAGCGAGCCGCAGCTGTCAACAGCCATGGCGGCAACGGCTCCGAACTGCTTGACCAAACGGGCTAGACCATGATAGCAGGAGGGGTGGCGGGAACAAGAGAAGATGTGCCCTCAACGCCAAGTGGGCTGTGGCTGCCGGCCGATTGTGCATTCCTCCAGCTGATGGTTGTCCTTCCATAGCACGCCGCCAGTGGATGCATGACATGTGTGTGCATGTGGTGTGTGTGATGTATGCAAGGGCCCGCCAAGGCCATACCAACTCATGTTGCAATAGCACTTACAACCATGATAGGCCTTCCTCTTGCTTTTCATTCCACCAAGTGTGCACCACACGTGCTAACATACCTCGGCGAGTTTTCCATCTAGTTCCAGTATGTGGTCGTTGGTTTGCTGGAGTTGGTGCTGTAGCTGCTGCACCTGAGCTTGCAACCTTTCTATCTCCAGATTCGCCTGCACAAATGGCCAATCAACAATAACCCAGCTGCAGTCATGGATGAGATGCGTAAGCGATCATGCAAGACTGTTCCATGTATGACATGGTTAAATACTCAACCTAAGCAGACTGGCCCTAGGTTGCGAAGGCACACAAGGTGCGTTGGCCCTTACCCTACCTGGCGCAGTTCTTCTGAGTTGCCGCCTGCTGCCTTGCTGCTCGCCGGTGCAGCTCTTAAGCCGGTGGCCACTCCCAGTGCTTCCCTGTCCTCCTCACTGTCATAGTCATAGCTGGGACCAGCAGCTTGCCGTGTTGGCACAGGTGCAGGGACAGCTGCGCGGCTGGCAGAGGCCTTACGGGATGACTTGCTGTCGTCAGGTGCTGAAGTGGTCTTGACGGGGAAGGCAGGCTCTTCGCCAAAGTCGTCAAAATCCTGGGCCTGTACAACCAAAAGCATGGGCCAAGCCTGTCAAAGCAGGGCTGGGAGGGCAATCAGCACATGTCTGATGTCCCTGAGGCATGTGTGCACAGGTATTGCTAAAACCAATGGTTTCAAGCAGAGTCAAGAAAATAGAGCGACAAAGCTTTCCGCGGCGGCTCTTACACCGCCTGCTTTCCGAATTCTGAATTTCTTCTTTTGAATGAAACTATTCCAGGTGCACCTGAGGCAAGTGAGTGTTTGTGTGTGCGTACGTGGTTGAGATCAATGATCCAACAAACTAGGCTGGCAACGTCAAGCAAGTCCAGTTTCAGGACGAAGCCATTGCTGCAAACCAGGGCTGACACCATGCCTGACCTCTCAAATGATAGAAGAGCCGACGGAAGGCACTATTCTAGGTGCACGTGTCTGTCGAACGATCCCAACCAGCAGACTAGAAGTTGGCAAAGTGATGCAACCGCTGGGAACCCTACCTTGTTGGGCTTGGCTAACCCTGGCCGCCCTTTCGCTGCAGGTGGGCCATACAGCTCCTCTTCATCGCCCTCCGACTCATCGTCATACTGCTTCTGCGGCTGACTGGCTCCTTTCGCCTTGCCACTACTTGTGCCTGCTTTGCCTGCTGCTGCCCCAACAGCTGCAGCAGCAGCACTGGCTGCAGGCTTCTTTGCTGTTGCAAACAGGGCAGAACGAGCTGCATCCTCATCATCATCAGCAAAGGGGTTGGCTGCACCAGCGGGGACGGCCTTCGGCGCAGCTGGGACGGCAGCAGCGCTCTTAGGCCCACCCCGGCCTGCCTTGGATGGCACCGCAAACAGAGCATCATGAGCTTCGTCCTCTGTTTGCGAGTTGTTGCTGGGCTTGCTGTTAGCAGCGGCTGGTGGAGCCTTGCTGGTGCTGCTGGTGCTGCTGGTGGCGTCTGGCTTCTTCTTGCTGAACAGGGCTGACTTCATGTCGGACAGATCAGGCTCGGGTTCCACCACCCTTCGCCGATCATTGAGGTCAACCTATCATGGCACACGGCGAGCCAAAGATAAGAGCAAGCCTGGCCAAGTGTATGGCACCAAGCCTGGTCAGAGGTATGGCACATCAGTTGCAGAGGCTCAGGCAGCCAGCATGCCAACATGCACAGTCTGCTGGAAAACCAGCGTGACCAGAGAACTTGTTCATGTCAACAGTCGCAGTAAGTTCGGATTTCATGTGCCGTGACCGAACAACCTGAAACCATGCCACCTCCGAACTCGCCTTGCTTGCTGCATCCGCCTTCTTGGGAGGAGCACGGGCATCTTCACCGTCACTCTGCATGGACACAGCCAGGGGCATGACTATGTTTACATCTGTGATGCCAACGCTGTGATGCCAACGCTGCAGTGCCAATGCTGTACAGGCTACCAAAGGCACGGTGAATCACATATGCTTGTCTTCCTTGCTGAATCAATACTCGAACCATCGTGCACCATCGTGCTGTGGCTAACTTACAAACCAGCGATGGCCACCAAGCCCCAGTACCAGCTTTTCTGTGCAGGCCTAACCTCGCCCCTTACCAGTTCAGAGTCCACGGGTGAGATGTCATCGTCCTGCCACTTGGGCCGCGGTGGTGGCTTTTCGCTGGTCTTCTTGGCAAACGGGTCACCAGATGGGGCTGGCCTGCTTGACGGGCCCGCACCCCCTGAGTTGGCCTTGGGCCTTGCCTTGCCTGCATGTCACACAAATCACGTTTGCCAATGAGGAAAAATCATTCAAG
This sequence comes from Chloromonas sp. AAM2, assembly GCA_004335635.1. Classification (NCBI taxonomy): domain Eukaryota; kingdom Viridiplantae; phylum Chlorophyta; class Chlorophyceae; order Chlamydomonadales; family Chlamydomonadaceae; genus Chloromonas; species Chloromonas sp. AAM2. The sequence continues at coordinate 46,822 of QAXH01004275.1, read as the reverse complement.
TCCCTCATTGTGAACCAGTGACCGCAGCCAATGACTTGGAAAGTTGTGCGGCCCGACACAGTTGAGGCGCAAGGACAACAAAACGTGGGATTGCTTGGCGACGGCTGTTGTCTGACAGTTTGACTTGCCTGGCCTGTCTCCTTCGCCTTCCTCATCTGAATCCTCTTGTGTGGTGGGAAGTGCCGCCTTGCCCCGTGCACCGGTCCTTGCAGCGGTCTTGCTGCCCTTTCTCCCATTGCCAGGACTGTTGTCGTTGTCAAAGCCTGGCAAAGAGCAGAGTGGGGGCAGGCAGGCCTCATGAGCCAGGCTTGCCTTGGTAAGATGGGACAGCCATACATGCGTACCCAACCACAAACGAAAGACTGACACGTGAAACCAATCATCAACGCTGATCTGAGCACAATGGAGGCGTCAGTACGGCCATTGCCAAATGACGACACACAATCAATGAGACACAATGAATGCGCTGACCTGTCAGGTTTCAGCAACTGTGCCTTTGCCATACCATGCACACATAGCTGCCCTGCACAATTCATAAGACCTTGCTTACGTAACCCATTCAGTGACAGCCAATCCTTGCCATCGTTTTGTGTGTGCCATGTCCTTGAAGGGTGGACAGGAATACTCATTGATGATGCACATGCGGACTCAAAGAGCGCTTGGGACTCACCGTCCAAGTCCTGATCTCCGTCCTGTGAAGTGAGACCTGTGAGACCAGATACCTCTGTCATGGCGTCATCCGCTGCTTCACCCAGTACTGTAGTGATGATGACCAGCTTGATAAATCCATTTGTGGACGATCCAACCTTGTAGGTGATTGGCAGCATCTCTGTCTGCTGGTTGGTGGTGTCCATGACGTACTGTGCCAGATCGATGGTTGCTTTGCCAATTGTGACATTGTTGTCACCGCTGCTGCTGTCAGGCACTTGCACCTTGATGATGTACTCCTGTTGCAGAGGGGGGCAGCATGAGTGTAAGTGAGCGTTGTCGCGCCTCAAGGATCCGTGTAGTGCTGGCACCTGTGTCGTCTAATGCTGGCGTCTGATGGGCTCACTGAGCCATGCATGCCGTGATATGTGTTGCACACGCTCTCGCCTCACCTTGGCTTCGTACTCGCCCCGCTTATCCTTGTGTACGTTCCCAATCTGTACAAGGGTCTGCTTGAATACGGCCGTGCCTGCATGACGGTCAACACAACAACGGGGTGGGCCTTTGAGCTGACGCACAGTGCGCCCATTTTCAGGAGGAAATGCACACGTACCGTTGCGTGCATCCTTAACCGCGGTCATCTGCACTTTGGCGCTGCGGGACCAGACAATCCGGCATTTCTTCACGGATTGTGGCAGACGCTCAGCTTGCACCACCTGCAACTCGAATTTAACCCTGACACTGTTCTTTGCGCCGCTCGAACCACCAAAAGCACGGCCGAGCTTCTTAAACATGGCCGTGTTCACTGGTTGGCTGGGTAGCTGGGTTTAAGGGGCCCCAGAATACCCCGTAGACCTTGGGTGCACTCCGAAAGCTGAAGCTTTCTTCACACTGCTTTGCTGTTGCTCACTCACTAGCATACCAGTGAAAGTATGGCCAACGCACAAAGACTTGCGCAGCAACACCCATCACGGCTTCTTTATGCCTTCGTCTAAAACGACCAACGACTTTTGGCACTAAGGTTTGCCTTTGGCGACATACAGAGGACCATAGCAAATATCACGCGATGCTGGCCCTTCTAGTGCCACTGCTTGTTTGGGCCAGCACAGGCAGTGCTGTGGCCGAGGTCCCAGGCCTCAGCGCACCACTGCTGGCATGGAGCAATCGTGAACTCTTCGCCTCCGGAGCTGGACTGTTCGAGGTAGGAGCTCGGCCTCATGATCACTGCTGCCCATGCAAGTCCGATGAGTTTTGCGCACACTTGTCCCACTGATCAAGCTACTGCTACTGTTCTTGTTGATGATGCGTCTGTTGTAGTCTGGGCGAACGGAGCACTTGGCGGGGCAGCTGGTTTTGAGCGCTTTGGGCAAGCTCGCGCCCAATGCCGGCTCATTGTCAGTGCAGCAAAGCAGCACGGAGAAGGCTGATCTCGTGGTCATCTATCTGGGCAGCCAGGTGCGTTGGTTCCCGCCTCTCAGACTTGGGCACAACAAGCATTGTAGTTCTGGACTTTCCCCATGTCATGAGTGCTTGCAGGTGGATGCCTCTGCCCTGCGCCAGGGCGCTCGGTTGCAGCCCGTGCAGCAGCTGAGCAGCATGATGGAGACAGCTCAGTCCTCCCTGGTGCTGCCGTTCCTCAAGTACCAGGCGAGTGATCATGAAAACACATGCAGCCAGGTTCAAACTCTGGGTTCCCTCAGCCCCAGTCTGGACTGCCTGCCCTTTAATCGTATCCATGCATGTGAACGTCGTACATGTCAAGCACGAATGTGACAATATAGATCGTGCCATATCTTGCAGGGCGCTTCCTTGCTGGAGGCATTGCGGCTGCAGCTGCAAGCCAACAATGTGGCCTTCCAGGTATGCTTGCCAGGCATGGAACGGCGGTTCAGTGATGCATGAACTCCCAACAACATTGCCATGCTGATTTTCTTGCAATGCCAAGTCCGCATGCACAAGCTGTGCCGCATGCAAGGCAAGGCTTGCATCATGTTGCCGACCATGCCATGCTTGTAGGCGGTGAATTGTTTCTACGAGTCAGCGGATGTGCCAGCTGCCGTACGCCAGGCAGTCAGCACAGACGCCAGTCTGGAGGTTCTGTTGGTGTGCCCACCAACAGCCGCAGCCTCAGTCCACAGCCCAGAGGCTCTGCAGGCAGAGATTTCCATGCTCGAGTCTGTGCAGGCAGCTGTGCAGGCATCAGACAAGCATGTGGTGTTTGTGTATGCCAGCCAGTCAGCTGCACCCCGCTCAACCAGGCGCAGCCTGCAGAGCAACGACACTGATGCTGGTTACAGTGGCTTTGGGCCATACACTTCCTGTGGGCCTCTCTGCAAGGTGAAGTCTTAACAATGGATGCCAATCAAATAGGCATGTGAAACCGGCGTCGGCAGGCAGGCAGGCAGGCATGCTTCAGCATGCAACAAGTGATGCAGCTACAGCCATGCATCAGCGTCGACCAAGCAGTGCACGTGGAAAAAACACGCTGCGCATGCCATGCACTTGATGATACTGATCCGTGCACCAAGCTGGATTATGCCTGTGTCTTTTGCCTGCAGACGCAAGTGGCATGGCTTCAGGGCATGCTGTCCCTTCTCTTCATGACCATCGCACTCTGTGCAGGTGGGTAGTATTGGATATGACACAGGTCATTGCTTGGGCTTGGATAGTCTTTTCCTTGCGGCTGCTATTTGCTGTTTGAGTAGCCAGACCTAATGAGCGTGCGTTTTCCATGCTTCGTGATGATTGCATGTACATGCCTTTTCCTATGCAGGTATGACATGCCTGCACTTGCTGAACGGCCCCAGCCGTTTTGAAACTGCGAAGGAGACCCAGTGAGACTAGTCTGGCCCCTGATGTTGTACTGTTCGGCGTGCCCAGGGGCGCTGAAAGGGCAGCTGCAATGCACCTGGGACCCACCAATACAGACCCAGACCTCCGCCTGGCTCATGCTTGCGATACTGCTGTTGCAAACGCTGTGAATGGCCTGGAAGACATGGCCAGATATGTGCTCTTGACTGTTCATGGCTCGCCTGACTGCAGTAGATGTGCTAGACCTACCCCGCATGAAGTGCATGTAAAGGCACGCCTACATTTAGAGAGTGACATTTTGTTCAAAGCCAAATGTTGGTGAGGGTGGCCAACTGGCTGGACCACTCCTGCGGCTAATCCGCATGTCCGTGCGCAAGCGGCATGAATGCTTCGCAAGCAGGACTTGTTATGTATGCCTGCCCTAGGACCATGACGCATAAAGTGCTGATACTTTGACAACGCGAGTTCGAACAATTTTAAACGCATGGCACGCTATGACCTGCATGCCGTTGCCAGCATGCTGTAAATGGTTTGCTTGCCTACTGGTTCGGCAGCTGTTAGCAGATTGCAGGATCATGGGGAGATGGCAAGTGAACAACAGCGCTGTCACAGAGTCTTCAACTAAGAACAGACTGAATGACATGTCAAGGGGCTTGTGCGTATGGGACCGTTGGGTTTTTTAAGGAGGGTATCGAGAATTCTCTCTGACCTCCCATACTCAACGACTGAGATTGGTTCAGTTCAGGTTGTGTTGCGTTGCAACAGCATTCCCTTCAATCAACATTCCCAAGTGGCTGAACCAGCACACTGGACAAAATGTTACACATGTTTGTCTCGCATCAGCATCATCACGGCATGTGATGAATCTATTGGTTGAAACAGGCATGGCAGGGATCCACAGTACGCCCAGGGGAGCGCTGCTCATGAAACACATGGAAAACACGGTGCGGGATCGGGTCACCAACACGGAAGGTGCATCCGCTCTGCCAATGGAGGTGCATCCGGGATGGCATTAAGTGCAAACCAGAGAAAGGGTGGCATCAAGGACAAGCAACACACCTCGCCTGCTGTCACAGCCCCTGTGCAATCCCAACTGTGGGCTACTCCACGCCATGGCTGCACCAGCGCCAGCAAGAGGCTGAGTTGAGAAGACACGCAACACTCAACACAACGAAATTGTCCCAGGACTGGCAAACTTCTTTTTTTTCCCCGTGCAAGTCACCATCTGCCAAAACAGCTTGAGCTCTGACGCCCGCTGATCAAGTAAACGTCACTTGTCACAGGCCTGACCGATATCCTGCTTGTCTTCGCTCAAATCAAGTCAAGCAAGGAACATAAAGTGGAAATTGTTTCAATGCATTCTGTGCATGCTAGACGCCCCTGCCAGGCTGCTGACACTTGTGTGCAAATGCGAATGCACGTGTCCACATCAGCAGGTACAGTGGAACGATTGATCATAGGTATGATCACCGCCTGCCCAAAGGCATGGTCAAGCCAGGCACACCATAGAAATGCTGTAGCAAGCATTGGCTTAGCTCAACGGTCTAGTGATCAACGTGCATTGTTTGAAAGAATTGGCTCAGCTTGTGGGTATATCTAGTGATTTGACATGATCAAGCTGCAATTCCAAGGACTTGAGCTCTGCTTGCTGGACCGCTGTTGCCACAGGCGCCAGCTTCCTCACACGGCTGACCAGCATGCCCAGCACCCCTGCTTGCTCTGCTGGCAGCTGCCTGTCCTGCTTCTGCAGCATCAGCGCATGCTGCACCAGCGGTGCTGCACAGCCCAGTGCCCACGTTAGCTGAGCGGCCAGTGAACCAGGCTTGGCTGCCAGCAGATGCGTGATGTGTGATGACGCAACACCAACCAACGCCTCATCCATCACCCCGCTTGCTAAACAGGCCTGTAGAAGCTGTGCCAGTGCAGCACCGTCAAGCGGGACCTTGGGGTTGGCACCACGGCCTGGTGGTGACCTGCGTGGTGTAGGCGCCAAGCCGGAAGCGGTGTGCTCTGGCCAGGCTCCCTCACCGGCCCCACCAGTTGACACAGCATCAATGTAGCTGCGGGCAACCTGACGTGCAACTGCTGCTGGTTCCACACCGTGCCGCCGGCACTGCTGCAGCAGCTGGACGGCCAGTGGCAGCAGCTCAGCTGCCTGTGGCGAGGCACCCAGCACCTGCTGCAGGTATTCTCCAGCTACGGATGACAGCTGAGCTTCCCTTCGGCCCAAACTGGACAGGTGTGACAGGAGCTTGGACAGCTGCTCCAGAGCAATTGCATGTCCACGGTCTACACCACCTGCACATGTGACCCACAACGTGGTTAGATAAGCAATAAAATGTCTTCTTAGGTCGTGATTGGCAGCTGCGACTTGTCAGGAAAAACAGGCCTCTGCCTAAAATTGCTGCCATTTAAGGTTGGCAGGCACAAAGGGTGCTATAGCCGACAAACCATAGCCTGATAAATCGCAACGTGCTGCACACACAACCAGCCACTGAGCCAGCAGCCCTCGTACCCTTGCTATTGCCATCCGCCTGCTGCTCCCACTCAATGCACGCCTGCACCTCCAGTTCCGCCTGCAGCACCAATGCGTCCAGCAGCTGCCCTACGACCTCCAGTTTTGACACTTCCAACGCCTCTGCCAGGCTGGCCAGCTCCCGCAGCCCACTCCTATCCAACGCCCCTGGTGCTGCATACACCGCCAGGACACGCAAAACCGCGGCATCTGCACGCTCTGTGAATGGCAGCCCTGCTGCCAACAAACCCTGGTAGTAGTGCCGTGTGCGTGCGAAAGCTTCCATAACCGCATCCGGGCCGGTTGGTAGTGGCAGCGGTGGCGGCGGCTTGGGCATTGCAAGGCCAGGAGACGGCGCTTTTCTGACGACATCAGGCTCAGGGACGTAAGCAGCAGGTGGCAGGTTGCCAAGGCCCATGGCCGTTTCACGTTTGGCAAGGGCTTCCAGTTCTCTTGGCGAGCCCTGGGGTGCACGGTGGCGTGGGGGTGATGGAGCGTCTAGAGCGGCAAGCTCTTCAGCTGAGAGCAATGGGCGGAGGGTTTTCACTGCACGAATGAGGCTGGCTGCTGCTGCAGGGTGCAGGGAAGGGTCCATCTTGTCCTCGCCCAGCACCCCATCCACCACGGCCTGCACAAGCAAACCAGAAAGCGCACAAGACCTGCTAGCAGGGCTGCAAATGCAAACCAACAAGCACTCACACCCTGAATCAATGATTGGTGACAGGACACGAAGGCAGCTATTGAATTAGTCATGGCTTGGTACTGGCAAAGGCGCTTGACAATGGCATGAGGTTTTCAGTACCAGTAGACGATAATGTTCTGGGTAAAACTGCATGCTCTCTAGACCTGGCATACATGTAGAGTCATCTCAACTTAAGCCAGAAGCTACAAAGGGAGTTGCTAAAGTGAATGTACGATTCATCTAGAAACGAAGCCTGAGATGAGAAGCTTGTCGTACCCAAGCTGCCACACCTTGAGGAGCGCTCCATGCGGCACCCTCAGCTCCACCAACATGTCCACGACCGCCGCCAGCTGCAGGGGCTGCAGCGCATGCAAGTCCCGCAAGGCTTTGTCAGACAAGAAGCAAACCAGCCCGTGAAGCCACGGCGGCAGCTGTGCAGGGTTGGCAGCATGTCCACGCAACCTCTGCAGCACCTCATTCGAGGTATCACCACCTGGTGCCTTTTTCGTTTCATCGCTTATGGCTTCCACTGCATGTATATCACGTGGTGCATCGATAGGCATTACATAAGCACGTCCCAGCTGGCCCAGGGCTGTAGCTAAACCAGCGAGGTCTTCGGGTGACATAAGAATGATTTGTGGTGCTACGCCTGCGGCTAGTGCCTGGAGCGCTGCATGGCTGGCTGGCGGAGCTGCTGCTGCTCCTGCTGTTACTGCTGCGGCTCCTGCTGTTGGTGCCTCTGCTGACTCGGAGTGCACCAATGGATGTGGCACGGCTGCCAGAGCCTTGAGGGTGGCTGCTATGTCTCGGGGTGTGAAGTCGCGTGCTATAGCCACAGCACGTAGGGCCAAAGCGTCCATGAGCGCAGGGTTGCGGTAACCCATGGTCACAAAGCTGCGTAGCGTCATCTGCGCACGTGCCAAGTACCTTTTTGTCATTGTGTGACAATTGAAATGAAGCGACAGCATGTGCTCTATGCGTGACAGGGGCTAGCCTGCGTCATGGATGCCCGGAACCAACCCAACTGGACCCGTTGGAGACGCGACGATCCGTTTCCACTGGCTCTGCCACGTTGTTCTCTGCCCAAAACCAAGGTTTCTGCTGCAATGCCAAATCAAGTCAACCCCAGTGCTCTGCCGGTCCTTCTTGCCGTACTCACTTGCACGTCATGTGCACTGAACCGGTCAGCGTTAGCAATGCTCCAGCTGGCCAGCTCGTCCAGCACCTCCCGCTGCCTAGGCCACGCCTTGAGCTGCGCTAGGCCTTTGACCAGGAGAGCCACGTCCATGGGACTAGCCTGCACAACAAACAAGGCGAGGCGAACTGGCACGTTATACAGGAACGGAAACTGTTAGTAGAAGTCCAAACCTGAACTTGCAGGTTCACATTACAATGTTACAGTTCCTGCAACGGGCAAGTGCTGGCGTCTCTTCTCAGATTCGAACATTTCAACTTACAGAGTTACAAGGCCACTGCACGTTGCACCAGAGCGCCGACGCACGCCACTAAGTAGTAATACCGCCACAACTGAAGTTACCAATAAAATTCCCACCCTTTTGTTACTGGCCTTGGAAGTGAGCTGACACGGCAAGCATTGGCGGGCTCTGTTCAGGTTCAACATTCGAGTTCAAGTCACATGTTCACATTCGAGTTCAAGTCACCTGGTGCTTACAGAAAGCCTGCGATTGTCATTATCCACCTTTGTGTTTGTGCCTGTGGGTATCTATCCATCTATACCACCTCTTGTTTGTATTCCTACCTTTGAACGCAGGCTTGCGTAGTTTTTCTGCGCTATCGCGAGCAGGCACTCCTCTGCCGCCCTCCTGGCCAGCGCCCCATTGAGCTGCACGCCCATGGCAGACAGCGTACCCAGTGCCCACACCTGCGGAAAAGAAAGGGTGGTATTGACTGCTGGGCCAAGCAAAGGCTGCTGGCCAAACAAGCATAAGCTGGTTCCTACTGCTGGGCCAAGCAAAGGCTGGTATCTGCTGCTGAGCCAAGCCATGTGCATCGACCCACAATGAGGTACCTGGTGTGAGTATTGTCACGCTGCTCTTGCATACAAGCAGGACTAAGGTACTGAAACGCTTTCTTTTGCTACCGTGCTTGCCTCTAGTCGTGTACAGTCCTCCCTGTTCCAACCCCTATTGCAACGACCCATTGACATGCTAAGCAAGGTAACATGTAAATAACATGTTGTGATACCGACGGTGATGTGTCAGCGTCCGATCACTCAATGGAATGGTGTCAGAGGAACGACATGATGGTGACAATAGAGATAGAATGGTGACAATAGAGGTAGAATTGCCTCTGGTCGGAATCCCTCACAGCAATAAATGCCTCCCTATTGCAGCCACACAATGACCTGCTATGGAACATAACATGGTGTGGTGCCGATGGCGGGACAAAACAATGGAACGAAATGGCCAGTGGTCAGCATCACTCACCGCAGTGGACGCCTCTCGAGGTGAAAAGCGAGCACCCAGCGGCCTGTCCCCCTCCTTGATGTCAGCCGCTGCACTTGACCACAAAGACCCTTCACCGCCAGGGGTGCGCATACGCCACAATTTTGTGACCTGGAAGGAACCCTTACCCCGCCGGTCCGATTCAAGCGGCTCTACCACTTTGACGTTGTCCTGGAGCACACCGTGCACACATCACTTCACAACTCACACACAACGTGTCTGGAGTTCGTGCCTGCCACCCTAAGGATGCATCCCAGTCCATTTCAGCCGCTTAACTCGGCGATTGCACCGGCGAACAGGTGCCTGCTAGTTCAACAAACACCATGTGTGTGGCAGCGATATTCAACGCAATGGGCTCACCTGTCCCACTAGCATGGCCATGAGTTGCATGGCTATGGGCTCACCTGTCCCACTAGCATGGCCATGAGTTGCATGGCTATGGGCTCGGCCGCGGCACGGTAGCCGGGCTTAGGCCGTGTGCCCGGGCGCGGGATGCGGGGCGGCAAAGGCAGGCCGTCAGACGCCGCACTGACATTTGTCACCACACCACGCATGAGATCCTCGTGGCTGCATGTGAGCATAGAGTGTGTCAGGTATGTGCACAGTACTGCTGGGGGGCTGGAGCGCGGTGTCGATCTTGCGCAATTGCGACCCTTGTCATTCCTGGTTTTGCAGAAACAAATCTAGGCCCGCATCAGTTCCCAAACCAAAGCGTGACTGTCAAGCACAGTATTTATCTTGCGCAAGATCTGGTCAACCAACTCTGATGGCCACTGCCAGTACACACAGCAGGCAACTGCAGTTGGCCTTTGTCTCAGGCCCTGCTCGTGGGTCTGTAAGCGTTGCCATGCAACACTCACTTGTACTTGGCGAGTTTAGGCAGCCGTGCCAGAGCTGCTGCCAGGTGTGCTGTGTGAAAGGCGCCACCGTAGGTCTGAATAAGATGCTTGAGACGGTCGACGTTGGCTGCATGTTTCAGCGCCCCATGTAACTGAAGGTAGTTGGTTGGTTCGGTTTTGTACTGATCATGTGGCGCCTCGCGCATGGGGTGGTACTCGACCTGTACCTTGGTCTTGGCACCCCGGGCTGCATGGAGCATGGGACTGTGGGGTGCCCATGTGACTCCGTGATGCAGCCCATGCCATGCTTTGCCAGGAGAGGCGAGCAAGCTGTGGTTGGCAACTTGCAAGGGTGCTGATCCTTGGCCTTTCCACGTCCTTGCAGCCTGTGGCGAATGTATCAAACCGCTGCCGTGGGCCAAAGTGCTGCTGGTGTTGGTTGCTTGGTTGAGCAAGGCCAAGTCCCCCTGGAAATGTTGCAGAATACAGCTCGGAGTCTGCATGCAACAGGTGTAGAAGTGTGCTTGCTGTGAAGTAGCGCAATCTGCAGTACCTGCATATCCATTCGTCTGTATGAAAAGCAAGTGAGGACGCATGCATGCACAACATCACTGGACTAACAAGGGCTGTTGAATGGCTGAGGCTGGGATGAGAGCACGTGCAATTTCAGCTGGTTGATTGTGGACTGAGCCGTCATGTGAACCACTGACCTGGGGAGAGCTTGTGTCCCCTCTGTGCAGCAAATGCTGAGGAGAGGTCTGAGTCCAGCGGGATGCCCTGCATGAACAGTCACACGACTCATGTAAGCTCTGTCTGTCGATGGCGCGGCTACTGTTCAAGGGTAGGAGCGTTGAATGGCTGTGTTGCAGACCAAACCTACCCTATTAATTCTGTCAGTTGGGCTTGCAGCTGTGACACTTGCTCGGCATCTGCAAGAATGCAAGCAGTGGTAGGGCATGGATGACATGCAGGTGCTGGGGTGTCTGATGGCTGCATCAAGAGCTGCGGCAGCCTAACCTCGAGGCCGGCTGAGCCCAAGCAGCACACGTCGGCTGCAAGGTGCACCAGTCATGGAAATATTGATTCCTGCTATCACGCCAGCAGTGGCAACAGGTTACAGGTCCAGCCTGATCTGATCTTGGTGTTCTGATGCTTGCCTGCTGCCCCCCGAAAACTGGCAGGCTGAAAAGCAAGGGGCTGCGCAGCCCTTCCCGCCCAAGGTGTGGCAGCTACCTCAACTCATCAGGGTGGCATCTGAGAGCATGTGACAAAGAAACGGGCAACGGTCTGTGGGCTAGCTGGCGACCACTTTGGTGGCTGTAGCAGCGGCAGTTTGAAAGCTAGATGTACCGGGTTGTGTTCTGATATGGCAGGAAACAAATTTCGTGCACGCAGCCACATCCGGAGATGAAGGCGCGCAGCAAAGGCTCCTCCGACAGCGATGACACCTCTTCTTCATCAGGGGAAGAGGAGGAGGTCAAGCCAAGCACCCAAGATACCTGGGTGGCATGCGACCACTGCTCCAAGTGGCGCCGAGTGCCTGCTGCACTCGCGCAAGCCCTGACAGACGATACACCATGGTGAGTCCAGCAGTTTTACCCACAAACAAAACCTGTTGTAGTATGCGTGCAAATTGTCTGTGAAATTTCATACGCGTTTGAAGCTGCTGGTTTTGATCAAGTTTGACCCTTGTCCGGGTTTTTGGTGAGGCAGGTATTGCGAGCACAACCCAAACAAGGCCCTAGCGAGCTGCGATGTGCCTCAAGAGCTGACCAACGAGCAGATTGATGCCATCAACGACGGTGGGGAGGAAGAGGAGGACCTGGAAGACGTGAGTGTTTGCATTCTCTTCCCTGTTGCCTCTCTGTACATGCCACGGGCTTGCTTGAAGCACTGTATTTCCATGGCTGTCTTGTTTGTGCCATGCAAGCTGTTGAGTTCGAGGTAGGGTTTTCTTGCATGCCATGGCTGCAGCAGCCACGGCGTATGCTTTTGCCGTGGATGCTGTCTTGTTGTGGTTGTCTGTCTGGTTGGTTTGTCATGGTGATGTGGCCATGGCCTGACACCATGTGCAGGGCAATGTGTCTGAAGAACGTGCCAGGCGTCGGCGCATGCCTGCCGTATGGCAGCTCATCAAGGACAATGTGCTGACACACCGGAAGCGCAAAGTACAAGAGGAGGATGACGTCATGATCTGCAACTGCAAGCCCCATTGGAGGGGCGGGGATGGTTGTGGTCCAGACTGCATCAACCGCATGCTTTGTGTGGAGTGCTCTGCGGTAGGTAGCCAGGGCACGCAAAGTAGCCAGGGACATTGACCCAAACCCTCAGATATGCAGCCACCATAACAGGGTGCTATTAAGGCCATGCTGTTTCATGTGCACCCAAAATACGTGTACAGCCCGTTTGGCCACAGACAAGAGCATTTGCTACATGCAGCAGTGCTACTTTGTAGTGCAGATTAGCCACAGACACATCAGCAAGCACAGGACACAAGGTGCTCAGGGCAGCATTACCATGTGATGTCCTGAGCGTGCATCTGCAGGGATTCTGTCCGTCAGAGGATCGTTGCACCAACCAGGTGTTCACCAAGAAGCAGTACGCCAAGCTTGAAGTAGTGAGTGATGAGCACACGCACGCATGTGTCACAGCACATGCACATGCATGACGTCTGTCAGGCCGACAAGGCCATGTGCCTAGCCCATGCACATGCACACTGCACTGCAGTTTCAGTATTCCATGCAATTTCCCTGCCGACTTTACATGCATGCATCAGCTTGTGTGACTGCAGCGGCGAGCGGGTGCCAAAGGGTTTGGTCTGTTTGCCCTTGACAACATCACCGCTGGCCAGTTCATCATCGAGTACATTGGGGAGGTGCTGGAAGAGGAGGAGTATCTCAGACGCAAGGACTTCTACGCTGAGGTGCGCTGAGGCATGCACACAGTCCTTGGGCGTGCATGCTGGGCTGGATTACGTTGTATAGTGCATGCAGGGCCACCCAGTATTTTACAGTGACACTGGCAGGTCCGGTAGTCCACAGCGAGCCCACTTTGTGACGGTTTAGTAACACATGCCACGGGATGTGCTCATGACTGGTCATTCTTGGCTCTGGCTGCAGGTTGGTCAGCGGCACTATTACTTCATGAATATTGGCAACGGGGAGGTGATTGATGCGTGCCGCAAGGTGAGCAGAAGCTGACAGTTGAGTTCGATTTCCTTTTATCAAGGCAGTGTGCAGCACGCACATGCACATGTGATTGCAGGTGGCAGTGTGCAGCACGCACATGCACATGTGATTGCAGGTGGCAGTGTTGAGAATTGTCATGCAGTCCAGTGGAAACACTGCAGTTTCATGTATGGGCTTATATCTCTGTAGGTAACAGATCGGGTTTGCATGCAGGGTGACGAATGATGCAGTTACCGTTGCCGTGTGCCGCCTCTCACCCACTCTCCTCTGTCGCATGCCACACTGGAACCGGTGCTGATGCTGGTTTGATGCAGGGCAACCGGGCGCGCTTCATCAACCACAGCTGCGACCCAAACTGTGAAACACAGAAGTGGTTGGCACGTGGCGAGCTGGCTATCGGCTTGTTTGCGCTCAAGGTACAGGGGTCACTCGGTCAGCACACCTCACTGCACTTATGGCCAGCCCAGCTTATTTACAAACTCCAGTTGTGACCTCATGTATGGCGCTGGTTGTTGCAAGGGAAGAAGGAGGTGTTCGTGGTCGCTTGCTGGATATGCTGCCTTGCACGCAAGGAAAACAAAAGGTTGCACGAGGACTTTGATCAATGATTATTCTCCTGGGTATGCTGTGCATGACAGGACATTGCTATGGGTGAAGAGCTGACGTTTGACTACAACTTTGAGCGGTATGGCGACAAGCCCATGCGCTGCTACTGTGCCAGCCGCACTTGCCGCAAATTCATCGGCGGCACACAGGACACATACGACGAAAGCATGGTGAGACACTGGCTGTGACAAGTGCACGTGCTCATGCACACTGTATGCCAAGCATGCGAGCGCACAGCTTGAGACATGCAGCCAAACCCGCTCTCCTTTCAAATCCATGACCACCCCTTTTTCGTATGCCACTCAGTCATCAACGTGACCATGCATCACATGCATGGCTGGTGTCCCCTGCAGGTGGTTATCGACCCTGAAGACGTCACCAACGACTTCCAGCCTGTCATGTTGACTGACCCTGACATTGACTGGGCTGCCAAGGCCTTGTTGGACTGGAGAGTGGGCCAGTTCTGGGAGAAGGAGAAGGAGGCTCAGATCCTGGCCAAGCTAGAGCGGGTGTGCAAGACCCGGGGCGTGCCCTGGACCCCGGCCCACTTCCATGGCACAGCACCCATGCCCTCAGCGGACAGCGGGGAGGCCCTGGTGAGCATGGGATCTGGCAGCACACATGGATGTGCATTCTTGCCATGAGAAGGGGCCAGCACAACACCAGGAAGCTTAGGGTTTATTAGGCAGGCACGGGGGATTGGCAGGTGTGGCAGTGTTGAAAGCTGTCAGTCAGGTACTGGCTGTGGCTGCCTGTGTTGAAACTAACTATCGCATGTTCTGATAGGCTTGTCTCTACCGCCTTTGCTTCACTCGAGCCATGGTGATGATGCAGTCCCAGGGGTGCATGCATAAGAGGGTTGAAATTGCCCCTGCTTAGGTTGAGCCAGAGCCCAGCACCGGCAAGGCAGCCACAGGCCGCGCACGCACCTCAGCTAGAAAGGCCGCAGCCGCACCAGCCAGCAAGGACATAGCCAAGGAAGCCGCTGCAGCACGCAAGGCGAGCGGGAAGGCAGCGTCTACCAGCGGACGAGAGGCTGCCGGCGCTGTTGTGCCGGGGGTACCAGAGCTTGTGTTGTCAACAGGAGTGACGGTGAAGGTGGAAGAAGAGGAGGCAGTCAAGGAGGAGGAGCAGAAACCGTTCCGTGGGCCTCTCAAGGCTGCCTACAAACTCAAGGCCAAGGAACAGCAGGACACTAAGACAGGTGGGTCAGGTGGGCCAGCTACTGGGGATCAATGGTACTGGGGCAGCTTGGACAGGCGGTGCAGGCGCCGGACAGGGCAGGGTGTGCATCAAGACAACAGCATGCATACTAGGATCAAGGGCGTCAAGTGACAGAGGGCAACTGGTGTGGTCATGTGGCGCAGCACAGGGCTTCATTGGCGCGTCTGATGTGCGAGCGAGCACACTGGCACGCTCCCGTGTGTTCGCAGACACAGGTTCGCCTAAGGCAGGGGACACTAAGCCTCTCCCCGGAGCCGTGCCGCACCCGGGTGCGCTCTTTGCTGCAGTCAAGGCACCCGCAGCCCCGCGCAGACGGGGCGGGGCCACAGCCAGCGTGCCGTCCAAGACCGAAGCCAGCCTGGCGAGCTCCGCCACCACAGCCCTGGGGCCCGCCTCACAGCGGCGTGGGGCGGTTAGCGCATCGGACCGCGGCGAGGCAGGGGCGGTGACCAGCAGCCAGATGTCAGCCATGACAGATGTGAAGGACAGCCTTTTGAACAAGGTGGTGAGTGGGGTAGGTAGCCCATGCTGGTTAGTTATCAGTGAAGATGTCATGCACTTGCCATGAACAGCAGAACTGCCTGTCAGAAACAGGAATGCATCTGTTGAGTCCAAATGCTGTTGGCATGTGCTTGTGGATGGCTCATACATGAGTAAGCACAGGGGGAATGACATGTTTGGCTGGGCAATCCGATGCCAAGCTGCAACGCTTGCAATTCCGCTGCCGCAGGCTGAGGGTGGACCCAAGGAGGGGACAGTGGTGGCAGTCAAAGAAGAGCCAGGCCGGGAGCGGGACAAGGAAAGAGAGGCAAAGGAGGCACAAAGCAGGGAAGAGAGGGAGCAGCCGCAGCCGCAGGACAAACCAGTCAGCGCCGTTGCCAACGGCCATGCTGCGGCATCCAAGCGGAAGACATGGGCTGTGGGCAGCGGGGTGCGAGGGGCGGGCAGACGGCGCAGTGAGATTGATCGGCGTCTGGACCAGCTTGTCGGGCCGTCGGGTCGCATGAAGGAGGCAAGCAGACAAAATATCATCAAGGTGATTGAGGATCGGGTAGTCGAGGACACACGGCATGATCTGAGAATAGTACTACAGGATCTGGGGCGGCTGGGCTGCCCATCTTCCGTGTTTCCAGGGAGCCCGGCCCTGAGGGTTGTTGACGCAATGCACGTAGCATGATGTACATGCACATGAAACTGGAAAACACACGACTTGGGTCAGTCGTTGCATGCCTATGCATGGCTGCTTAGCATCCAGTTGTCATGTCCTCATGTCTTGCAAGCTTCTCCAGGGGTCATGTTGGCAAGACAACAATCACATGATGTGTTTGTGTGTTGCAGGTGCTGCGCATGTTCAACCTGTGTGACATCGGGCCCACACGCGTGGTGCAGCGGCCAGTACACACCGCCACACGAGCGGAATCCCCTCCCCTCTTTGATTCCTGTACAGCAGACGCTGCGGCCGGGACAGCGGCTGACGGCGCACCGCCCCGTGCCGGATCCCAGCCCCCTGCCACTCAACCCACCGGCAGCGACACCGATGCTCTCTCTGCCGTTACAGCCCCTAGTCAGCCGCCACAAGGTAACGGCACAGCTGCGGCAGCGGCTAGTGATGCACAAGGGCCTCCACAAGGCCCTGGATCCCACGCACCAGAGCAGCTACAACCATCACAGTTCGCACCACGTGTGCCTAGCCCCGTGCTTCCCGCACTGCCCTTGCACCCGCACTCCTTGCCGCGTGATCGCCCCGGCCACCAGCCGCCCCAGCAGCCGGTCGTGATCACGGCTAGGCAGCGCGCTCGCATGGCTGACTTGTCGCTGCTGCTGGACGTCATCCTCAAGACCAGCTCGGCCACTGTCCGCAAGGACTTTGTGACTTGTGGCGTGCTCAATCAGCTGCATCAAGTGAGTCAGCGTGACACTAACAACAACGAACAGTTAGCGTCGCCGTGCACTTCCGGCATTGCCATTGGTTGGCAGCCACTGTTGTGTCGCAATCTGCATACCGTGTCGCTGAAAGGCATTGGCAGTTACTGTTGTGCGAGTGGGTGATTGCCATCAGTGGACAGTGTGATTGTTAGTCACACATGATGATAGAGCAGGTGAGCTTGTGGTGATTGTGCACGGCATCAAAAGGCAGTGTCAATGGCTGCCATGCACCAGCCATTGCCAGTTATGGCAGGACCATTGCTATGTTGCAACGCGCGCGCATCCTGCATAGTGAATCCATTTCCAGATTCCAGAACCAAGCTGGCCCTGTCAATGCCTGTGCAGGTCATAGGTCGCAACCTGAGTGT
>QAXH01004275.1:0-18180 GCA_004335635.1 Chloromonas sp. AAM2 | reverse complement strand
AGGGCGGTGCCCATCCCGTTCCGTGTCCTCTGACGGCTTCCCTGGTGTAAATACATATATATATACCAGGAATCAGCCCCCCCAATCAACCGTGCCTGATTCAGACGCAAAGTTCAGTTAATTCTTTCAAGTCAGTTGATTTATCTGGACAGTGCTGATTCAACCTGGATGAATCAAGCGCCCCCACTTGTCCGACGTAGCATCTTCTGACATTTCGTTTTTCTATAGTTCCTAATGTACCAGCCATTCCAGATGTGGCCACTGTCCTCTCAGGAGGCATGGCTTCTGTTTTGCCAGGCCAGGCTTGAATCACGTCCTGTTTCCACGCAGGCATCCAAAAGTTGAACAGAGGCACTTGTATCAACCTTGTAATGCGGAGTCGCCTTCACACGGTGGTTATGTCGCTCATCTGCCAAGTGCTTACATTTGATACGTCACTGTCAAGGCAGATCTATATCCGGGCTAAGCAGTCTCGCTACTAGAGATGTCTGAGATGTGGTGCCCTCATGCTGTGTGGCACAAAGGCCGCGACAGCCCTCAGTGCAAAGAGCGTTCGGAACCAACAATAGCTGACGAACGGTAGCACATTCACTCAGCTAATCAATCATCTACATGATAGTGATAGTGATGGTCTGATCAACTCGGCATCGTCTTTCAAGCATGTCCGGGTCAACATTTCTTACTGGCCTATGCCAGCAAAAAGCACCGTCTGCAAATATTTGCAAATGGATGCGCCTGTGTCTGGATCAACATCGTTTGTCCTCATGGATCAGTACATCGGCGGCTTTAAACAGCAGCATGAAATCACAACCAGGATAAGCAGCAGCAGCAGTTCAGCCAGCAGGACTCAGAGCAATGTTCAGGCACAGACAAGGGCGCTGTTGCATCATCCGGATGCGGGTTCAGCCGCCACCTCTCCCTCGGTCGCCGCTGTATCCTTGGCGGGACTGGGGCCCTTTCCAGGACTCGAGTCCAGGCCGTCAGGGCCCGTGCCCAGGTACCCATCGTCGTCTACATACAGTCGATCCAGGTCGTCCTCCGGCCAATGGGCCACGGGATTAGTCAGCATCAACTGGCCAGCCTGCATCATCTGCAAAACCAAGCAAACGCAGCCATGTTGATTGCTGTTTATGACCTGTTTGAGAAGGTGAGCAAACGAATTCACGGTAAATTCAGCTGCGCTTCAGTGGATGTGAACAGCGCCGGCACGGTGGGAAGAATTTGGGACCGTTCACAACTTGCAAGGAACTCAGGACAAAGCCAACCTTGCTCGAGGTCTGCTACAACTTGTGCTCCCATTCATCCCATACAGGACTGATCAGCCCAGTGCATCAAACACTTGCCTGAATTTGATGCAGATGACAACGGCTGTGCTGCGTAGACAAGAAACCTACACACATCCTGAGGAGCCCATGCATAGGTCAGGCGCCCTCACGCTAGCATGCTTCTGCCACATGCAATGCATGCTTGGTCTCACCTTGTCGTACATTTCCTTGAGCTCGGCATTTTCCGCTTGCAAGCTGTACAGTTGGTCGGTGAGCTGTGTCACGGTCTCGCGCTGCATGGCCAGCTCACCCTCCGTCTGCAGCATACACAGGGGTCACCATGGGATGGGGTTCGGGTACGGGTTAGGCACAGCATGGGATGCGGTTGTGGCTCAATGACGCCAACCCTAACCGTTACCCACCCTCATCACAGTTGTTAGGGCTAGGCTTAATCTTAACCCTAATGCACTCTCGTCACAGTTAATCAGCCACTCAAGTCAGTATGAATGGTAATGCAGCATAAATAACTGCCCCCCAGAGTAAGCATGCTGTTCAACAAACTTGAGGTCAGCAATACTATAGGTTTGGCTGGATGCTCCGGCTGGTGGCAGTGAAAAATCCTTGCATACTCCACGATTACCTCAAACCCAACCAGGCCAAGTAGGGCCTGTTGCAGTGCCTTGTACCAACGTGCTTCCACACCCCAGACAGCCCCTGGGCGCCCACCTGTTTTAACTTTGTCGCCAGCTCTGCCTTGTGCGTCATGAGCACCTGTGTCTCCTGAATAAGGCCGGTCTGTGCCTCGTCCACGCCCTGGGCGTGCCGCTCAAACACCGCCAGCTGCTGCTCCATGCCCGCAGCGCGCCTCTGCAGTGCAGGGCATAGGGGCCACATGCCACATGTCATGCTCAATTCCTGACGCATGATTGTTGAATTGGCTTTTGATTTGAGTTCTTGGGCTAGCTTGTTTGGCATTTGGTGAAGATGATTTGCTGGTGGTGGTGATGATGATGATGATATCATTACTCAACCCCCAAGACTTGATCTGCACCTTGTATTTCTCTTGGCCGCGCCTGCACAACCTGATCTGATGGCCACGTTGCTTACAAGCCCTGGTTGTGCTTGCGTGGATGCAGCAGGTGCCTCTTGGATATCAGACGTTTTGAATGGCACGAGCAATGGGTGCACACTTGGCCATGAGCACTGCACCGCTTCCAAACTTTTTGAACATTACATACGACTGGTTGTGTGGCACAGGCTCACCCCTGTGTTGAGTACATGTGCAGATGATGGCTCTCACCTCGGCAGCCTGCCTGAGCCGCTTGTAGTACTCCGCCTCCTTCTTCAAGCGAGCCACCTCCCGCTTGTGATTGTTGTCCTGGGCCCTGGCCTGAGCCTGTGACGGCACCAATTTGCAACATCAGGTGGCGGCCGCTGTAGGATGTAATTGGACAACAGCCTCTCTCCCTGCTGTTGATAGCAAGACTGCGACAGCCCTCAGTGCAAAGATCGCAACACTTCCTTTTCCTGCTTCACACATCGCCATTCAATGATTGACGGAAAGGATTAAACACTTTCAACAGGTGGCAGAGCCCAAGCGAAATGTGCATGGAGAGGCCGGTTGACACAAAATCTGTAGCAGGAGTCGATGACAAAGCTGCTCACCACTAGGTCTGAGTTCTGCTGTTGTGAGTAGTTGAGCTTGTTGACGACCTCATCATGCCTGCAAGCAAGGCAGGAAAGGAACCGTTGATAACATGCACGCAAGCACAAGCAGCTACTGTTGGAAAAAGCAGGTGCCAGTGTAAGGAAGCAGGGATTTGGATAGCTAGGTGGCATGAGCAAGCCTGCTGACTGTCTCAGGCCTGCAATGCTGCATGCAGCTGGTGCCACATGCCATACCATGCATTCAACGTTGCATTGGCCTTCAATTAGCATGCACATGGCGCCAAACACATGTCTACCAGATGGTCCGTCCAACTGGTCACAGCCTTGAACCTTGCCCTGTGATGCGCTTGCGTTCAACCTGTGTGACTCACAGTTTTCTGACATCTCTCACACGCTGCTTGAGATCTCTGATTACAAGCTGTGCCTGAGATCCGGGCGTCTGTCCTTCCACCCAGCCTGTGTATGGCCTTTGCCCCCCTCCTCCCTGGTTGCCATATCCCCCGCCCTGATTGCCACGAGGAGGCAGGTTCTGGTTGCTGTTGCTGTTTCTTGACCCTGGCCCTGGGCCTGGTGCACCATAATCGCCCTGGCCTGCACACACACGGATCACGCTGCTCATTCAAAGTTTTGCACCATGCTTGCTCGTGCGTACGTGTGACATGTATGCGTCTCATCCAAGGCTGCTTGCATGTACAGCTGTCTTGATTTGTATGCACGACAGCTGTTGGCCTGCATGCGGAGCTGCAGATGAAGAACAGCTATGCATTTAACACGAGGTTGGCTACACACGCACATGATTAGAACACATGCCATGATTGGCATGACTTCGTATGATGGCCTAGATAAGCTTGGGAGAGGGCCATGCTCAACGACTTAGCTGCCCCTTCTAGGGTTTGTGCATCAAACACATGGTGCTTACGTGCATAACCTTGTAACATAAGTGTATTTACTACCTGCTGAATCACTTCTCACCTTCAAGGTCAAAAAGTCGCTCACAGCTGCCTCGCCCGCGACCGTTCCGGTTGCCTCCTGGCCCGTTCATGACGTGCGCAATGCGCCACTAGATCAATATGCCCAATGTAACGGCATCCGAGTTCCTGCGCTGCAAATCGCGAAGTTTGCGTGTGTCACGTGATGCACGCCACATCAGCTCAAAAAGCTGTAGATCATGCAGCCCCAGGACTCTTGAAGCGGACCATTAGCTACTCCGAATCACACTTGCACTACTCCAAGCAGCTCTCATGCAGCCGAATCTTCACCAGATGCTTTGCTGCAGAAGCTCAATGAGGGATCCTGCGTCTAACCCCTGGCATTTCAAGACATAATTCAGAAGACGCCTAGTAGCAAGCCGAGCTTTGAAGGCAGGCATCAGAGGCGCCAGCACAAGCACCATGATGCAGCACAACTACACCACACCCACACCTGGCTACAATGCAACAATGCAGCAGGCGCCAACGCCCCCTGCTCCCACCCCAACGCCCAACCCCAACCCGACTCAGCCTAAGCCGGCGCACGTGCCTGCACCTGCCTTCACGCCCGGGCCTGGCATGCGCTTTGTTCTTTTAATTGAGGGCACCGTGGCAATGGGTAACTTGTGGCCTGATGCCCGATCCTTGTATGTTGAGCCGCTGCTGAGGGAGATGGACAGGGGCAAGCTGGGTAAGGTGGAGTTTGCGGTGTGCGTGTACCGCACACGTGACGCGGCCTATGCAGGTGCCATGGTGGAATCTAGCGGGTGGCTGTCGTCCGTGGCAGAGGTGAGGCAGAGGAGGGGGGAAGGGACAGCAGGGATGGGAGAGAGCGGACAAGGGATAGAGCACGGAAGGGGCAGATCAGGGATGGGAAGGTACAGAACAGGGGGGACAGGTCAGACAGGGGAAAGGGGTGATGAATATAGAATGGGGACGGGAGACAAGGGAAAGGGAAGGGGTGATGGGGATTGGCGAGGCAAGGGGAGAAGCGATGCGGTTGGGTCAAAAGAGGAAAGAGAAGGGGAGATGTGCATTAGAAAGCCACATTCAATGTAAAAGCCAAACCAGAGGGGCAAGCAGCCCAACATGCAGCAAGAGTAGAGTTTCAGAAAAGATAATATTAAGGCAGTTGCTACCAGCTAGTAGGGTGGTGGAATTGTGTACTACACCATCACCTCTCTCATCCTGGCTCCTTTTCAGTACAGAGCCATTTGCAGGAATACTCAATTCCCACCGGTTCTTCCCTAATGACTCAGTCACCACAGGTTCTTCCCTATTGAATCCCTCGTCACAGGTTCGTCAGGTGCTTGACGGGCTCCAGCTCGTGGGCGGGGGTCTGTGCGAGACGTGCCTGTGCGAGGCGCTTGTGGACCTCATGGCGCTCATGGAGCAGCCCTCGGCCATCGGGGCAGAGGGGCAGCAGCCGGCGTGCCAGACTCTGATGGTGGTGAGGACAGGCAGGAGAAGACAGCCAATGTGCATGTCATGCCACGACCTAAATGTTGCATGCAAGTGCGGCTAGCCGCATACCATGGTACTACCATGGTACTAAAGCGATTCATCCGCCTTGATGTGTTCCAGCCGTCCATTCAAAGCAGAAGCAGCTCAGGAGCCATACACATCCGCGTCCCTGCCGAGGTTTGAGCTGGCTTGGCTTGCTTTGTGCCGCTTCGTTGATGGTTGAAAATGCATTCATCAGATTCTGGTTGATTATCGTCTGGTTCTCGTGTCTTGCTTTCTTTAACCACGGTTTTGCCTGTCATTTTTCCATAGATGCAGACGGTCGAAAACCATGAGCGATAAAAATGATGCTGTGTCCCCCTGGCTGGCTGCAGTGTGTGAGTGACTTCAGTCGCGTTGGTCTGGTGCTGTCCTACCCCCCGGTGCCCACCATAAGCCCGCCCGGCCAGCCGGGGGCCGCAGGGGACGGGGGCGAGGGTGGGGGCACTGGGCCCGTCATGTTCAGGCAGCTGAGCAACGGGCTGTGGCGGCACAACCACCTCAGCTTACTGGCAGCGCTCAAACATGTGAGTCACATGGACTGGGTGCACCTTGTGCGCACTCAAACCTTGAATCCTAAATGTTAAGTGTAGCAGCAGCACGTGTGTGAGATGGGTAGATGAAATTGATGAGTACCGGCACGTTGGTGAATGATGTGAGGCAGCGTGTGTGGCGCATGCAAGCGAATGCATGTGTAGCCAGCAAATGTGCGCCAGGAAATTCAAGCGGTGAGGAATGTGCTCTTTGATTAGGGGGGCAGCAGCTTGACAAATTCATGCATGCTAGCCAATGAGCATGATTGCTTTGCCTGGCCGGTCTGCTCTTCCTGCTGTGCTATACACACTTCTGCTGTTATGTGGCCCGGCTATCGCATCCTTCCCTTGCCTCCTGCCGCTCTCTTTCCCATCTCCTGGCTTGCTTCCACTGGTGGTGTGTCCGCAGTCGCACCACATGTCCCTGTCCCTAGTCACCCTCAAGGATCGGCAGCAGCCCAACATGACAGTCGGCAACCTCACAGTGAGAGCGGCGGCTAAGGGGGTGGGATGAACGGATGGGCAGTGGTCGTGGGAGTGTGTGTTTGCGTGAGTTAGAGCGTGTAAGGAGAGGGACAGGAGAATACGGATGTGAGTACTACTCATAAAGGGGCTAGCTCTGTCCTAGAACGGCAGGCAGTGGGAATGCCTGCGGGCTGTGTGTTGCGTACATCACAAACTGGGGCAGGCGGAGAGGGAGTGATGGGCGTGTGCGTGGGGAGAGAGGGGTCGGGCTGTTGGCGAGTGTGGCTAGGGTTGCACAGGCACGTCGGAGAGGCTGTTTGCAAAGGAGTGTGTATGCTGGGGTCCGAGGGAGGGACGAGTGGCGATGGAAGCATAGGCTAAGGTACACAGGAAAGGTAGCCAGGGCGCAACAAGTCAGTGTTGTTACCGTTATTGATGCACACAAGGTGTCGTGACGCTGACAGGCTGCGTCAGATAACCAGGAAATGACTGGGTGCTTGTCGGATTTCTTGCACACGCATATGGGACAAGCTGGTCACAGGTGAATGAGAGAACGGAGTGATGCAACGCGCAACGTGAGTATTTAGCGAAGAAACTGGAAAGCCATGGACCACAATCAACTGCACACCTACATCTACACATATACATCTACATGTGCTACCCCTGCCTTGTGCTTGCAGCTGTTTGCGTGCAACATGCTCGGCTACTGCTGCAATGCGGGCATGTTCTCCGCTCTCATCCAGTCCAACAAGGCAATCATCAACAACGCAAGCCATGCACTGGTGAGGCTGGCCGGCACGTGCATGTGCAGTCGTCTGCGGCCTTCTATGCATGACGTGGTAAAGCTTACGGCGTTTGCAAAGAACACGCAGCTGTATCCTGAAGGTTTGGAGTATGCAGACCTCCTTCATGTACACTGATAAACCCAGGCTAGCGGCTATTACTGCATCTGCAAGCAATTCAGGATCGACTCGAGCCTTACTCGTATCCTAAGCCAGCCTTGCTTTGAAGCCTACATGGCATACACGTTGCATTCCTTTCCCAAGTGTCTGCGTTACATTTGCTGCGTCACCACACTGCATACACAACAGGCACGACTCGACTGCCCTATGCTGCTGGGGGTCACATGGACTTGACTCGCTGGGTCGCCATTCCCTGTGCCAACTTGCCTGGCACACCACCGTGCAGCTGTCGCAAGAGCGGTCAGACTTTGGAATTGTCAGAGCGAACAAACAATTCGCCACAGCATATGGACCGTGTTGATAGTTCAGAGAAGCGTCATGCCTTGCATGTTCTGTTGCATGTTGCAACCCCACCGCTTTGGTTTGCTGACATCGCCTGGCCGGCTGAGTTTTATGCACAAGCCCCCAACATCCTGCCACCTACCCACCACTCCACCACTATCCCTCGTCTCGCCTTGCTTTCGATGACCCTTGCACACAATCACACCGCTCTCATTTGCTTGCATGGCCTGCCCTGCTGACTCCACCCCACCCCACCCACCCACCACCATCAATCCATCCCTCGTCTTGCTTTGCAGTCCCGGTCGCACAACGTGTTGATATCCACCACCTTTCCCGCTATGCGCGCCCTGCTCAAGTCCGAGATGCAGCGCATGAGCCGTGCTAACGCGGCAGCCCAGCCCTCGGGGGCAGCACACAACCACACACACTACACAGGAGGAGGTGAGGCCCTGTGGGGGGTTTGGTGCCGCCAGTACGTTTCCAAAACGGCTAAGAGCAGGGATTTGATGGAGTTAGCATCGGTGGGGCAGTTTGGCTTTCCAGAATGGCCAGCAATGTTGCAGCGAATGGCTGCAAGCGGGTGCATGGCCAGACCCGATAACCGCTAGTCCATTTCAGTGTGTTCCTCCTGAGCACATGGGACTCACATGCCACGCACGTGACAGCATGGGTGGCATAGGAGGTTGGGTGCAGTAGAAACATGCCCCCATGTACTGGTGGTGTCCGGGCTTGCACCCTGCCTGACCCATGCCTGGATCTCGGAGCCAAGGCAGGCCAAAGGATGGGTCTGCTGGAGTGGCGTCCAATCGTGTCATCAAATAAAAAGAATGCCACTCCACTCAGTTACATGCACAGGTGTCGTCCGGTGACATGTGGGGTTTGTTCAGTGCGATGCCAAGACGTCGTTCACTGACAACAAGTATGGCCCTCTGCCTGACTGTCGGCCTGATGACTATTGACTATTGAAAGCTGGTTTGGCCCTGGCAAGTCAGCATGTTTGGCCCTGTGCTGCTGTTTGTCCCTCTCCCGCAGACACACGCGGTGCGGCTCCGCAGCCGTCCCGCCTGCCCCCGCCGGGCAGCACAGGAATGGTGAGCGATAAGGCGGACACGATGCAAGATGCATGGTTGGGCTGCCATGCGATCCCAGGGGCTGTGGGACGGGTGGGCGGCATGGGGTGTGAGATACATGGTGTATTGGTCCCAGGCAAATTATGCTGTTCTGTCTTCCAAGGCAAGAACGTGCCGCCTGCTTTGGGTTGTACTTCTCTCTCTGTAGCCTGCTCTCTGCACGAACGATTCAGTGTGGTGTGTGCATGCACCTCTGGGGAATGGCCGCACACGTGTGACGTGTGACTGGACTTTTACTGTGTAATGATGTGCATGTGGCTGCGCTTTGACCACTTCGACTCACTTGTACATGCATGTATGCCTATGGGCGAGTGACTCACTCAACTGTGTGTTGGTTGTCCCTGTTTACACGCAGCCATCGCCCGGCATCCCCAATACCGGTACCCCTCACCTACACGCCACACCCCCTCTGCCCAATTCAGCCCTCATGGAATCCTACAATGCAGCAGCTGCCCAGCCAACACCCGCTCTCCAGCATGGTATGATGCCCACGCCCCCTGCTGCCACTCCCCCTACAAACCACATGGGCATGAACCAGGCGCCGGCACCCCCTCAAGCAGCATCAAACAACCTCATGTCAGCCCAAACAGGCATGGCAGGCTGGCCGCCCAAACAGCCAACCGCAAACCAACCAACTCTCAACCAACCAACCGCTAATCAAACGGCAATGAAATCGTCTGGTGGTTATGGCGTGGGAGGGGGCGCGCAGCAGGGTATGGATGCTACTGGCCAGGGCGCAGCGGGTATGATGGGTGGTTATGGCGGTTTCAACTCACGTGCCAGCACAGGGGGTGGAGCCCAGGCTGGGTATGGTGGCAACCAGTACCAGCAGTACCAACAACAGGCGGCACAGATGGCCATGCAGCAGGTTAGTGTTTGGGGTCTTTGCATGGAAGGTGGGGCACACGCATGCATCCACACATGTGTACCGACAGGTTCTGCTTGGCCTCTTCCCGAGGAGATTGTGGTGATTGCAACGTGGTGATTTTCCTGGCTTGGGAAAGGCAGACTAGGCAACCAGCCTGGTCAGAAGGGCGCCATGTGAAGGAGTGTGGTGATGTCGACTTGCAAGGTGGTGATCTGCTGGGGAGCGGTGAGGGGGAAAAGGCTGATTAGGCACCCAGCCCGGCGACGCACGCATTTGTTGGCTTGCAGGATATCCTGCCACCCTGCCTTGAGTGCGCATACATTCAACTTCTGCAACTGCACGGTGATTATTTGCCTCCCTTGATTTGCTTACTCGTCCCGCCCTCCTGTCTTGCCTGCAGGCCATGACCCAGCAGCAGCAGCAGCAGCAGCAGCAGCAGCAGCAGGCGTGGAATCAGGGTCAGGCCCATGGGGGCATGTCAGGGGGCAGTGCCATGGACGGCATGGGGCGGACCAGTATGGCCGGGCAACAGGCACCTCCTGCTGCAGGTCAGTGGCATAGGCATGTGACATGTAGTATATTGTATACAGTGGCATAGACACATGGCAGGGCCCATAGCCTAGGATTGCTTGCAGCTGCCTTCTGTTGTTATAGTTGTTTACATGGCCTTTGGAGGACGGCTCAGCAGGGGCAAGGGGGGAAAGGAAAAAAGGTGACCTATTGGTCACCACTGCACCCTAAGCAACAACCGCAAAGCTGTCTTCTGTGGTTGCGAATCATGACCAACTTCAGACAAGCAGGCTGAAAACTCGTCCCATCACTGTCAGCGGCAGCCCTGACCCAGTCGTGTCCTGCTCCTGCTTCACATATCAAGTCAAGCAATCTCATTCGCACTATCATCACAACATCTGATCCTGAGCACCATCACTTATCAGTGTGTTGGTGATGTCGAGATTTGAGTCACAAAGTGGATGAGAGACTGGCAGGACGTTTGAAGACATATTTTGTCAGCTGCTGCCCACTTGTTACCTGCTATCTTTCTTATGTTAGCCAAGCGATGCTTTGGGCAAATCTGCGAATGCCACGCGGATGCAATGATGATGATGGTGATGGTGACTTGTGCTGAGGTCACTCCAACTCCTACCTCGACCGTTTAACCATGTAATGATAGTCATGATGAGTGTGTCGTTAGAAGGTCATGCTGGCCCCGCTGCTGCGGTGTCCTGTGTGCAGCGCCGCCGGCGCCAGTGGTCCCTCGGCCCGTGGTGTGGCTGGGGCGGCTGGCGGTGGCCCCGCACCTGGTGCCCAGCCTGCAGTCACAATCAAACGTGACAATCGTCGCCAGCTGTGTGGCAGAGTCGGCAGCAGGGTGGGTGGCAGAAACGGGCCAGGGGGGGTGAGAAACAGGTGGCATGTGGGCAAGCAAGTCACGTATCACACGTGTGTAGAGCCACCTGAACCCTTTGGCTTAGGCACAGGGGAAGGTGGTCAGGGCGAGGGTGGCAAACATGCATGCACTAGTGGCTCTACATGCAAAGGTTGGGGCTAGGATTAGGCGTCTCTGGCAGAAACGGATGGCTTGTGGTCATCACGTGGTGCCCAGTCGTCCCCAGACATGCACCCTGCACCTTGCCTTAGTCATGATACCAGGGATCGTTACTAGTTCAGTCGCTAGCTGGTAGTAAACAGGTTCATTCAAGAGCAGCCTGTCCCATGCGTCCCATGCTGCATGGCCAAATGCCCAAGGACACAACTGCTCAAGTACCTAGTACATGGTCAGACGTGCGCAAGAGACGGGCTAAGTTGGCGGTGGAGGGTTGTTGCCAGGGTGACTCCATTTCAACACGTGGCGCCCACCCGCCATGATGTGTGTGGCAGGCATAGCATGTGGCGGCGTCAGGGGCACGTGACTGTATGCTTGTGTGTGTACGCCATGGGAGCCGTCATTGTGACTGTGACTGTGACTGTGGTTGTCCCTGGCCAGACGCGAGGGAGGCGGAGTTGGCGATGAACTTGCCAGGGTCAATGCGTTCAAACACGTGCTCTCAGCCATGATGTGAGGCATGCAAGGAGCCTGAGTGGACTGTGCTGTCACAGCGACTATAACTGTGCCTGGCAAAGTCACATTGAGCAAGCTCATGTCGTTGTGCAGAGGCCAGCACTTTGACGCGTGGCCGCGTGAGCTGGTGATGAGCGGCCTCACGCCCCACGCAGCAGTGCAGCAGATGCTCGCACCGGGAGGTAGGCTTTGGGAGGTCACTGGGGTTCTCCAGGCATCGCTTGGGGCTTGAATCAGACTGTTTAATAATTATTTCCAAGTGCAAAAAACCCGAACAGACGCAACCGACAGAACCTTCAAGATACCGACTTGTAAATCGATGTTACGACTTTACGACTCAACTATCAGGTATTTGCAGATGCTCGCACTGGGAGGTTGGCTGTGTGGCATTGCTTGGGGGCTGGTTTGTGCCCGAGCCTGTCTGGGGTGGTTGGATGTGCTGGTGCAGGAGCAGTGCTGTTATGGTGAATATTACACGGTCATGTGCCAGTGGGGTTCATACCAGTGAGCTGGCACAGGAAGGGTTGGGTTGCCAGGAAGGAGGATCTAGTACTAAAAAGACGAGAAAGTGAATCCGTAACTTATTTTGGGACCATCGGATCCCGCTCGCCCCTTGAATAGAGTATGTTATGCCAACTGGGTGTGTGCAGCGTCCGGCCTTGCTCGGCCCTGCAAGGTCACCCTGCGTGTGCAGCAGCCCGTGGCCACCACACCTGCACTCGCCAACGCCTACGCCGCATTGGTGGACGAAATGATAAAGTAAGAAACGAAGGCTCGGGGCACGGAGTCTGATGCGTGCGTGTGCAGCCCCAGCATCTGATTTGCCTAGAACACGCCAGGATTCGCTTCCAAAAGCCCTGTGCAGTCAGAGACGGTCTCACGAATTTCAAGCAAGAAGGCAGAGACCATTTGCTTTTGTCCCATGCCTGACTGTCTCCATGACAAGCAGGTGACCTGTTTTTTCAGCGCAGTCATGATACATGTCGCACCCTGCGTTCCTTTGTTTGTTTATTTCTTTGCCGCCACAGCGCTTTCATGGACCGGTTTGTCATGCCTTTGCTGCCTAAACGACACACTGCGTGTCACCCTGCCTCTGGTCTTGGCACGATGGTACTTCACTCACACCCTGTGTTGTCAAGTCTCACCCTGTCTTTTGGATGTGTTTTGCAGACACAGTATGCTTGGCACTGTTAACCTTGGCGTGGGCCCCAGGGGGGCCGAGATGCGGCTCCTGGTGCAGCTGAGAAAGGACCTAAGGGACCTGCCAGCTGCAGAGTCACACATCATGTGCGCGTACATTATATGAGTATGCACAGAAGCAGTGCGACTGCGATTACATTACTTGTCTTGCGTTTGTGATTTAAGCATCAGCAAATCAGAAAACGCACTCAAGGTTGTCATTCGCCCTACCTGATCACATCCACGAAACTGTCGTGTTGACTGTTGACACTTGACTCGTTCACGTTTAGTCTATCTAAGCCTGAGCCATTGCAAACCAACGGAAAGGAAGCTGTATCCTGTATCCATGTGCCCTTGATATTTGTATAAGTATGTACGCAGCATCTCACATGTTATTTTCTGACATTTGCTCAGAATTTGTTGTGAACAGAATCTGTACGTTCTGACAGCGTTCCTGAATTTGATGTAATTCAAAGTCGAAGGCAGAAGGCATAGTCACAAGTGCCCTTGTTGCTTGTGGCAAGAAGGCATAGCAGTCGTGCCATGCGTAGTCTGAGTTGTGGTGCCCTCACGCTGTGTGGCCCATGGCGTCCCTGACCTGCAAGCCACGTGCACCAGTGGATGAGTTCTAGTACGTGTTAGGTATTAATGCAAATGCCATTTGTCAAGGCTGACATACAGATACTGGCATGAACAAGCTGATTGTAGCAAACCCATCTTGTAGCGTTTTGTTGCATTATGTTTTATGTACGTGTCAGCAGTCCAGATGATTGCATTTGTGAGGGCTGGCCAACAGGTACTGGCATGTACGCACATGCTGTGGCTGGCGTGTGGTCCTCGCAAGGCACCTCAACATCTGCTAAACCTCATTAATGCAATGCAGCAGCTGAGCATGCTGCACGTGCTTGTGTGTGTTCTCGACCCACGTGCCCCCCTGTGTCAGGCATGTGCAGCATCATCAGCGTATGAGCTTCACCTGCGCATGTGTGTGTTTCCTGCGCTCTTCTTGCTGCTTGTTGAGTCTCTCGGTGGCAGTATCAAACTGGGCTTCTACGTCAGCTTCTTCCTGGACAGCACAGGCAGCAGAGCCGGCACACATAGAAGTCCTGAGCCTGGCAGTCAGTCTTGCAGCATATGCCCCTGTGCTAACCAGGCATATGACAATCAGGCAGCCAAGGACGAGTTGACTGTTGCAGGGTGACCTGACCAGGAGACAATACATTTTGATTGAATGTTACATGTAGCAAGTAGGATTAAATCGAAGCAACAACAAACAAGTTGGCCCAGCACAGGTGTGTCCGAGGCCTAACCTGCAGGCGCCTGGCCAGGGCTGCGTCTGACACCTCAATGCCTGACGTCCGCTCCTTCTCCTCCGCTACCTGTGCATCGAAGCTGGAGTGCAACAAACTGCCGGAATTGCTTCCCTAGATTGTGCATGGTCCATCGTGCCCCTCTCAATTGGTCTGGCTAGTCAATGGGTCCTGAAGCGCAACCCTAATGTCTGAGCTAGGGTACGGGAAACAGCCTACAAGGATAGCCTGGATATCGAGCAAGATATGTGACTTGAGACCTCCGGCGGGAAATGCATCTTCTATGACCTTGGTTCGCGATTGAAGGCTTTCGCCAACTGACCTCATTTGTAGCTCTCTGGCCAACTGTTCGTCGTTTTCCGCTTGCTCGACCTCGTCCTCAGCAATTGTCTTGCTAGACATGGCTTTGGAAGAGCTCCTAGAGACAGACGGGCTTGAATCTGGGTTTAATTCGGTGACGTACGAAGCTGCAGCACCGACGATGTACGCCTTGGAATTGCGACACAAAACCAATTCAATCCAGCTTGCGAGTACTTGTTGACACAGTTCTTGACCTTCCCTACGTGATGCGATAGTTACCGTTGAAAACTGCAATCCTGATTGCAGCCTACTGTGTCCGTATTGCACAGCCCCTATGTACACAGTCCGGATGACTGTAGATCTTAATGGCATGGAGCTACTTCAGGCAACGGCTCTGACTGGGCCACCTTTTTTTAAAAAACAAAAAGATGTTTGCCAGTTCTGGGACAGTTTACAAGAACAACACTGGAACCTTTCCTTTGTTGAATTCGTTGATTTATGGTATTTTGTTGGCCAACTACTGTAACCAAAATGTCATGGATGCCCCTATCTCCGTGACTAGCCTAGGACCCTGTACTCTGGTTTCACGGGCTTCCCTGTCGCCACACTGGTGCCAGTGCAGTTTCTGTAAACTGTCCCAGAACTGGCAAACATCTTTTTTCTGTGTTGGTTGCTATTCTGCGTGCTCCAAGGATTGGCTCACTCAGCCAAAAGTTTCCTGATTATGAGATGCATTACATCCCTGCACGCCAAGTTCGATTGTGAAAGCATTCTCGTGAATGATTGTAAGCAGACTGGAACGTTGCAAGTCCTTAAAGCGAGGGAAACTGCAACCCATGGACAGCCACTCCGCCAAAATGGCAAGTCCCGCATGGAGCTGTGCAAGTTGCAAAAGTCTGACTTTACTGTCCCCATGACATGCATTGCCCGGTTACTAGCCATGCGTGTTGCAAAAATCGGGGTGTCGACCTGGCATGACATGCATTGTCGTATCACAGCTCAAGCTGCCAACACTTGTGCCACCAAGCGGTGTGCCGCGGCACCAATTGCAACGCTCCTAGTGGATTCCTGCCCACTGAACGCACCCAGCAGACAGGGCAGGTCAAACCCACCACCTGCCTTTGCCCCTGCTGCCATCTTACGCATCACAAGTGCTTGCACACGCCTGGACATTAGCTCAAACGCCGCAAGCCGCACCAACACGCCACTCTCGCCTTTTCCTAGTACTTCTCCAGGCTCGGCCATGGCTAACAATCGCTCCCCACACAGAGCAGCTGCTGAACGAGCCTTAGCCTCTGCTAGATCCGTTACAAGCCGTTGCAGATCAATCGGCGAGGCTGCTGTACGGGTTTGTGATGTCACGTGGGTCTGTGATGCATGTACTGCTTCAAGGTACTGAAGGTACAAACCGCCACCGAACTGCCAGTCGGTGCATGCCGAGGCGTGTGGCGCCAAGGCTGAAAGCAGCTCCACCAGTTCCGATATCCTGCAGGAGCAACAGACCATGTGACGACATATGTAAGTGGTTACAAAATGCAGAGCATCACAGGTGGACTGCCTGTCCAACGTGAAAGATAATGTGAAAGAAGTAGCATATGCCACATACGACAGCAGTACAGCCCCTGCACGCCTTTCATGACAGATTGGCATGAATGGTAGATGATCACATGGCATGGTACTTGTGACCTGTGCATGACGTGATTTCCCCTTGACAAGTAAGTAGTGTCAGTAGTGCCACAAATGCAGTGGAAAATGCAGTGGAACCATACAATACTGTAAGAACGAGCTAGCGAGCCCCACCTGTCTTGGCACACGAGCTGTGGCGCGAGCTGAGCCACCAGCATAGCGTGTGCTGACTGCCACTGTTGGGCTGCCAGGTGCTGCTGCACCGCCCCCGCCGTGTCGCCCCGCGCCAGCGCCCACCCCGCAGCAGCCTCTGACAGGAGCACCTGCAAACATGTTGTGTTTGCTACAAATTCAGCAAGGAAGCTGTAAATATTGCAAATGCAAGGTAATAACCTGCTGAGAGCGTGCATGGACCGTGTGGCGTGGATCATGTGACATGGGCCACATGACAGGCTATCAGAGCAATAGCCAACATGGTCACCACTCAGCAAGCCAGTACAATCCACGTGACATGAATTCAAGGCATAACGTATGATTTGTAACAGCAGACAGTCACAACAACAGCCAGGTCACACACATCTACAACCCGAGCTATTCATGTGCACCTGTGCAGCAGGCAATGAATAGTGATCGTGATGTAACTACCTACTTGAGGAATGCCGAGGACCTTGCTAAAGAAAGCCTCCCTCCACACGTGGCCCACCCACTCAGGGGCTGTCAGCGCCAGCAGGTGCCTCACCACTGCGTGCCTCAGCCGCCCGCCCGCCTTGCCCTGTGCCCCAGACGGACGGTCTGGAAGATGCAGCGCAACATACACTGCCAGCTCGCACAACTCTCCAGCCAGCAGCAGCTGTGACACAAGCGCCATGTGCCCAGCCAACGTCAGCTCCCACTGCTCTGCCATGTCAGCATCCCCACCAACCGCTCCAACTGCCAACTGCTGATCCCCCACGTGGCCCACGACGCCAACCGACTGCAGAACGGTTAGTAGCGCCCACGGCAGAGCAGCAGCGCAGGGGTTGCTGCTGTGGCTGGCTGCTGCTAGAAGCTGTGGAGGAGTGCGCAGTGTAGGAACCGGCTGAATTCCGTCGTCAGCCTCAGCTGCGGCTGCAGCTGCCTGCTCCTGCTCCACCCATAGCTGCAGTAGACTGTACTGGAGGTCAGTTGGCTGGTCCTGGGGGATTGAGGATGGAAGCAGGCTGCGGCAATGGGGTGGCAGCGGCAGTGGCAATGCTTC
This sequence comes from Chloromonas sp. AAM2, assembly GCA_004335635.1. Taxonomy (NCBI): domain Eukaryota; kingdom Viridiplantae; phylum Chlorophyta; class Chlorophyceae; order Chlamydomonadales; family Chlamydomonadaceae; genus Chloromonas; species Chloromonas sp. AAM2. Next base: position 825 of record QAXH01004275.1, on the reverse strand, counting down.
GTGTGCTAGCAACTGTTGGTGGTAGGTCGCAGTGGCGACGGCTAGAGCGCCGGGCTGGTTGCGGAAAGGAAGCAAAAGGTTGCGTGGTGCACCACCATTGCTGGTGTTGTCAATGGTTACGAGTGTACCGTATGGCATGTTAACAGAGCCTCCAGGCAGGTTGGAGGATGGTGCATGGTACCATACGTACAGGCCCAGAGCGCGGCGCCAGTCCAGTGAGAGGTAGCGGATGACGTCTGACACCTGCAGTGCAGGTACAAGGCAGTGACAAGCAGATGAGTGGTGACATACACGCCAAACACGAGCACAGAGAATACAATCTCGCTTCACTTCATAAAGTTTATGCATCTCTAGCCACTGTGTCCTATCGTTTTTCCAGTAGATAGGCACCACCATGACCGTCTACAGCCTCACCCAGCATGCAATGACTAGCACTGTCCATGCTAAATGCTTGCAACCAGGTGTGACAGCCATGCAGTATGTGGTCTGAACACGGGGTGTGTCGCGCCAATGCGCACCTGTCCTGCCAGCAGCCTGTAGACCAGGAGCCGGTCGGGGGCTATGCGGGATGTCATACCGGTGGAATCCCACACCTGAACAAAACACAACGCACAATGCAAACACGTTCTAAACACACAGCACCACCCCACACCACACTGGCCTGCCCTGCAACACAGTCAGTGCGTTTGCGCCACAGCTGTGTGCCAAGCGTAACGTCAGCGGCCGTCTGCTATGGTTTCTATGTTGACAGCGAGGTCCCAGGTGAATCTGCAAAAGTCATGTACTGATATTGATGACGGTGAACGTCAGCGGCACACCTACACA